>PQWD01003731.1:0-67638 GCA_019425675.1 Leucinodes orbonalis
ACCTGTTCAGCGAGGTAATTATAGGCATTTACCCATCATGAATGCCAAATAATAGTCCGTATGTAATAACCGATGCGTTGAAGCAGACGAATTCTGGAGCGGAGGCAAGCGTTATGTATGACGCCGTCAGGCTTGATAAGCCGAAACTTGCATAAGTTCACTGTTGGAATCTGAATGAGGAAGCAGAACCGGGGTATTTGGCGCAAAATTGGGGAAAACCTATGTGTAATAGTAGACTGCGAAAGGATGAATAGAAGTTAGGAGTAAGAACATTTAAAGCTTTTGGAAAAGGAGTCTTAAATTGGTACGGTACTTAAGGTAGCAATCGTTAACCACCAATGCACATTGAACCCGTGATAGTTTAAGGCCCAACCTAAGCATGCTGAGCGGGAAAGCCTGTACCCTGAAGTGGAGCGTGTCCACTTGATTGAACGTTCATCAACATCAGCTCATTCAAAGTCCCCACTGAGGGACACAGCTACCCGTATAGGGTAGTGTACCGGCTTCATTGTCCTCGCGGGCCCAATGCGGATTGCCCGACTTCACGCACAACCTATGAATGTCTTCGCAGGGTTTGTCACGATGTTTTTTTTTCTCCATAAAATCGGATAAATGTACATATAATTATAAAATTCGAAATAACATTGGTTGGCGAGATTTGAACTTGCACCCTCCAGATAGTAAGGAACTGTCCAATGAGCTATCGGGGAACCGATTGCACGTTAGTATTAAATAACTCATAAAATCCATAACAAGTATAATGTATCAAATTCTGTAACGTCAAACTATAAGATCGAGGTCTGAAATCAACACATTATTTAATTAAACCGTGATCCCGGTGACCCGGCACCAATATGGGCCCAAATTAACTTCCCAACTCGCCGGCCCATGAAATCATTCGGGCAACGGTAAATAACATGAAAATTATTTATATTTTCATAAGGCACCCTTCGATACGAGATCGTTCGATATCAGGGAATGAATTTTGTTAAATGTATATATATATTATGAACTTCTCTTTGTAAATACATAAATAAATAAACATCCACTGACATTTACACAGCACTATTTAGTCTCAAACTAAGCATTTGGCCTGTTATATGGGTATAGTTTTTCTAAATGCTTACATATTATACATAGAAAACATCCAGACCGACACCAACAGACATGTTCATGCACACAAATGTTTGTACTGCCCGGGGATCAAACCCAAACGTAATTACTTAGTCCTTAAAGGCTTTTAATTTGTATCAAGAAGTAAATTTGTGGGAAAAAAAAAGTATATCTATGATCCAATGTTATTTCCAGTGTATACCCCATAAAGCTTCAACAAACATCACTAACCTCGATGGCAAGCGCAATCGAATTTAAAACCGTGTAAACCGTGCAAGTTACACAATTATCGTTATGAACAAACATCTTAAGGATGAGCCAAAAGATTTTGCACGAGTCCCCCAGTGCTAAATCGTTAGTCATGGCTACCGTTCTATAACGGTAGCCATGACTAACGATTTAGCCATGGCCCTATGGCCATGACTGGTCTAATAACCCCACATCCATCCTTTGTGGGGAAAATCCTCTGCTAAGGATAACACCAATGGTTTCAGTATCAATTGTAATTAAAACTCAGAAAACAGTAGGTACAATAAAATAAAATCGTCACTATGCCAGCAGGCAAGCAAACTTGTGAATAATGCCCAAATCCTCCAATAACGTTTCCAAGTAGCTCTGAGTCAAAACAAAACGAAAAATTACCTCATTATCAAGACATCAACAGATAACGAAGTGGAGAGTGCGTTCAACTGCAAACCCAAACTGTTGGCATCTTATCACGACTTCTACTTCGCTTATCAATAATGCTATGTGCACTGATCTATGAAGTTTGATGAAATGTTAGACTGCAATAATTTTTACTGCGGAGCCCACTTTGATTTGTTTAAGGTTCCGCAGCCAAATGTTTTTGATACATCTTGTCTGTCCGTCCGTATGTCACAGCAACTTTTCTCTGAAACTATAAGAACTATACAGTGAAACTTATATGCAAGTACGAAAACGTATAAGAATAACTTACGCCGCATTATGATTTTCTCATGGAACTTAAACAAGTATATTAGACATTTTAGGGGTCCCCATCCTATGAACTGAAACTCCAACTGTCAGCACCATACTTATATAATATTAAAGATTGTCAAATAAGCATAACCTAGGCCTTCCAACAACATTTCAGAGGGTAAGGGGTATCTGAAAAACAGCGATACTCGGGATTGTTCTCGTTGCAAACTCAGCTGAGCTCCTTCCCTTTGTCTCATAGTACTTGTTTTTTATATTTATAAATTTTTATTTGTAAAATGTTTACAAAGAAACAATAAATAAATTCTTATTCTTATTATATGTTATGGAATGATTGGGACAGTCAGTACGCTCACTTGATAGTAAGTGACACGCCTGACCATGACAGAGCAGTATTGAAGAAAAACAGTCACTATATAAAGTGAAACACCGCCCTGCACCCGTCACCTGAGCCGACTGTTGTTTTGTCTCATATACCCGGTAATTTCACTAGCTACAGTGCCTATATCCCAAAACACAGAAGTGCGTAACATTCCTATTTCGCGGGACGATATCTGGCGCTGCAGTTGTAACTGCACTGTGGTCTTTCGGAATCATGCGTGTACGTAGAGCGTAGTTAGGTGTACGCAGATTTGCTGGCTGATTGAATGCTAAGGTTTGTTAGTACTGACCCCGTTGACGGATTCAAATTTATGTTAAATGTTATTTTACAATAATGCTTTGCTTAATCACTACATAGTATGAAATAAAGTCGGTTTTTCTGTCCATAAGTATGCTTATATCTTTACAACTACGAAATGGATCTTGATGCGGTTTGTTTTTAATAACTAGAGTAATTGGTGAGGAATGTTTATATGTATAATAGAATCCATTAACTAGCATTGCATCCGTGCAGAGCCGGGGCGGGTCACTAGTTGTATATAAACTTGGAGTTTAGGTCAGTTACACTAGGTCTATAACACTGAATTTTACTTCCCTAGCAACAGTGCCGGATTAAGACTACTCGGGGCCCTAAGCAATCCACACTTGTGGGGCCCCCCTGTCAGTATGTCAACAGGAATTAGTAGCATAGCGCAGTAGTTGACAACATAGGTAATGATTTTTCACTTGTGAGTGTTAGTTTTGTCAGTTAGATTAGGACATTGCAGGCTTTATCACCTGTTTCTCCTAAAAGAAAGACGATTCCGTGCTTCGGAGGGCACGTTTAGCCGTCGGTCCCGGCCGCCTTCGAATTGTCGTTAATCAAAAACCGCGTCAAAGGCCGTGAAGCGGTTTTAAAACTCTGAAACAGGGACTTGTGTGGGGTCAGTCCACTCGCTAAGAAAAAGAACAAGAATTTGTCTTTAAAAAAACCTTCACGATTAAAAAAAACAAGAGTAACATACTCGACCGCGCACTGCGAAAAAAACGCAAGTCGATTTTGCATGAAATTATTTTCACCGAACATATCGCAGTGCGCGCATAGTTTACTATTGAAAACATTAGTATTTTTTACAATAAGATGAAATATATTAAACCTTGGAAGTGGAGTAGGTGCCACAAAACTAAAGTACCTATTTAATTATTTACAAAAAAAATGCGCCTTGCGGCTTTTCCGGGCATTCACTGATGATGATTTCCCAGTAAACTTCTGTTCATTTTTTTGTGCTTCGTCGGGGGCCCCCCTGGACGTGGGGCCCTAAGCTAGTGCTTAATTTGCTTAAGGGTTAATCCAGGACTGCCTAGCAAGAAACATACCAAAGGAAGAGTCAAAAAGGTCAAGGGCGTATTAATGCTAAAATACCAAGATAGATTACTGTAGGTACTGTAGGCTCATCGGACAATATCCAAAGACAAATGGACATTGGGCCAAATTCAAAAGTGGGCCCTTGCAGGGCAGACGGGCCGTTCATTACGCTCGGGACGAACGCTGACCCTAATAGCGTCACGCCGTGCGTGAAAGGGACCACTTAGTTACCAGGGTCGCGGCCCTTACCATTGGAAATACTTCAAAGTTTACTTTTAAAGAAAGAAAGAATTATTTATTTGACACACACAATAATACGTCATCGAACGTCCAATAAGTCTACAGCTGTATTTGTTTGTCCCGTAAACAAAATTGTTAAATTGTGGTTAAAGTTAAAGTTCGAAGTTAAATCTAGTGTCTTTAGTGAGCCTGTGATATAGGCTACTTAATGGTGAAAACTGTTTTTGATTCCACCGAATAACATTGGAGATATAAGCAAAAACGTTTTAAAATTTTTAAATAACTGCCAACGATCCTGACCTACGACAACCCGCGGCTCTCTCGCTGCGTTGAGTCATCGACCGGCCCGCCGCGGCTTGTGAAACTGCCGCTACGACAACTACTCCATTGCTGCTGCAATACGAGATTCAACGGGCAGCTATCGTGTTTGGCCAGCAATGATGACGGGTCGCGGTTTCGTGTGTGCGGGATGTCGCAGTAAGTTTGCTGAAGACGGTGCGTATATGAACTGCACGAAATGTAAGCAGTCATACGATCTCTTATGTGCTAAATATTAATATTAATGCCTATTCTACGCTAACAGTGGAGTTCAAAAAATCATGGATATGTGTAGAATGTCGTAGCAAAATTCCTAAGAGTGACAACTCACTGACTCCTGTTCGCCAAACACAGCAATATCTGCATGATATGAGTATCGCTAGCGATTGCCCGCCTGATATTTCTATGCATAGTATCTGTAGCCCTGACCACGTGACGGTGCGTACAAGGCAGCGTATCACACAAGCCGCCAAGGAGAGTCATACTTCAAACAGTCCATCTGAAATCATGCATGTCTTAGTAGCGCGAGAGCTAAAATCAATGCAGGATGAATTTGAGTTGCGCCTATCCAAAAAAATTAATGATATTATTACTGAGCAATTTGTAATATTCAAGACAGAGCTACGTAATAAAGTAGATGACTTGACAGATAAGTTGTTTAATAAAATTAAAGAATTCGAGGTGAAAATTGAGACGATTGCTGCTGCGAGGGACGACCTGCATGGTGATTGTTCAAACATCTCTGTTATGGCTCAACCTCAGGTTCGTGCGGGCACTGTTCTAAATAAATCTGAGGGCGCGATATCCAACAAATTTCGTAACCGTAACAACACAACACCAAGAACCACAGCATTTCCCACTGTTGGGACCCCTGCTTCTTATCCGGTGCTAGTGCTAAACGAGTCCAGAAGCTCAGAGGACCTGCAGAAGTCACAAGTGACAACAAAAACGATGGCATGTTAAGAATTTAATTGACAATGCTTATAAGCTGCACATGAATTTGACGCAAAATAAATATTATAGAAGATCCAGTGAAATTCTGGGACTATGTCAAGGATAAAAGGAGGGACCGAAGGCCTGTCGGTACTTACCTGTATCGTGGAAAACAGGTAGAGGGTCAAGCCGCGGCGAATGCATTTGCCGAATATTTTAGATCGGTATTCCTTACTAATTTGCCTCGTTTAAGTGCTAAAGAGGCTGCTTGTGGGGATGTGTCGGATAATGCAGCCACGGTTTCTATTGCCCACATCGATGAAAAAGATTTTAAGTTGGCGATTAAACGCCTCAAGCCAAAATCTTCAACAGGGCCAGATGGTATTCCTGTATTCGTCGCTAAGGATTGTAGTTCGGCACTGGCGGCACCACTGTTGTTTCTTTTTAATTTGGCCATAGGTAGCTCTGTGTATCCAAAGGCTTGGAAATTGACAAGAGTGACTCCGGTTCCTAAAGGTGGCCAAACAGACAACGACGTTTTGAACTTTAGACCGATTGCTGTGCTATCGGTCTTCGCAAAAACTTTCGAAATAATACTAAGCTACCTTATTGATATTCAGATTAGACACTCTCTGCATGAATCTCAACACGGATTCCGTAAGGCTCGTTCGATTACTTCTAACCTCATATCTCATATAGATTACATATATGCCGAAATGGATGCTGGTAGACAGGTGGATGCAGCATACTTCGATTTTGAAAAAGCATTCGATCTTGTTGACAATGACGTTTTAATGCAGAAGTTAGCGCGGGTGGGGTTTGTGCCAAAATTGCTTGAGTTCTTCTCCTGCTATCTACAAAATCGATGTCAGTTCGTAAGGTTGAATGGATTTGAGTCAGACATATATTTTACTAGGTCCGGTGTAAGCCAAGGTAGTACCTTGGGGCCGATGCTTTTCCTCATTTTTATTAATGATTTACCAGATGTCGTTAGGTCTTCAAAGTGTCTTCTGTTTGCAGATGACCTAAAGTTGAGTTTAGGCATTGGTGCCATGGCTGACTCTGTAGCCCTCCAGGCTGATATATGTGCGGTTGATGAGTGGAGTAGGCTTAATCATCTTCCTTTTAATAGTACAAAGTGCAAAACTATCACATGTACTCGAAAGCGAAACCCAATTGAGACCGAATATAAGCTCCATGACATGCCTATGCAAAAGGTTAATGAAATTCGCGACTTAGGAATAATAATCGACTCTCAGTCTTGACAACACCATGTGGCAACAGTATGTAAAGCTGCTAATAAAATGCTAGGTTTCATTATGAGGATTTCAGCACAGCTTGATAATCCGAAAGTTGCTAATGTTCTCTATAATGCCTACGTTCGTAGTAAACTCGAGTTTGGTGCGCTTGTTTGGGATCCTCACGAAAAAAAGTATTCTCTGATGGTAGAAAGGGTTCAAAGGAAGTATGCGCGCTGGCTATATAGAAGGAAATATGGCTACTACCCATTTTTATATCCGTCCGCCTTTGTTTTGGGTATGGTAGACCTCGATACCCTCAAACTGAGGAGAACCTTACAGCTATTTTTATATTACATGGCCATTATACATAATAAAATGCATAGCCCAGGCATACTTGGCGAAGTAAAATTGCTGGCTCCCAAACGTCTGGGCTGGGACGGGGGGGGACTGTGGCGCCGCGTCGACCGCCGCGCCTCCTGCAACGGCCCAACGTTCGCACCACGTACGCCGCCCATGCACCCACTAACCGTGCTTTATGCTTCGTGGGGGATATGCTCGTTCATGACTGTAGTATTGATTTATTTACTGACCATCTTAGTATTCTACTTCAGAAAGCAGTCAACTATGCAACCACCAAATATTGTAATAATATGTAAAACTAAATATTTTCTGACATTTTGAATTGTAATTTAAATTTTATATCTATTTTGACATTTTAGATTTAATTGTAATGACATATAATACGCTTAATTTAGCTTTAGACGTGGCATGTCTTTACTAACAATATATTTATTTTGCATTCTAATTATTCTGTTAATATAACTGTGCTTATAAACGTTTTGGATCAATTCTGTTAGTTTGTAAGGCAATGTATTCAATAAATAAATAAAAAAATAAATAAAATAAAATACAACCAACAGTAAGAAACATAAAACTAATAAAAATAAGTGCCAAATAGGACTTCCCTCCTGCTGTGGACTGTCGCCTTCCTACTGGGAGGGCTGAGGTTCAAATCCCGCTACGTACCAATGTGTTTTCGAATTTTTGAAAACATATGTACGTTATCCGACGCTCTTACAGTGAAGGAAAACATCGCGAGGAAACCTTCATGCACGCCTGCGAACAGAATCGAATGTTGTGTATGAAGTCGTCCAATCCGCACTGGGCCCGCGTGGACGACTAAGGCCTTATCGCCCTATACGGGTAGGATCGTGCCCCTCGGTGGGGACCTTTAGTGAGCTGATGATGATGATGAGGACTTCCCTCAGCACTTGTACTGGCACACCAAAAGCGAGCCAGGGCGCTGTTTTTCAAGTGGGACCTGGTAGGCAACCAAAAAACTAATTTATTACAATTATAACATGACAAATATCTAACCGAAAAACAACATAAATACATCACTGGTCATAAATAAATACAGTTAAAAAAGACCACATAATCATTAAAATTCACCCTAATATTCAGAATACAATAAAAACACATAAAACAAAACAAACAAAAAATAAAATAAAAAAATCAATAAGGGAAACGTGATTACAACAGTAATAAACAAAATACACGTATTTTACTTAAAAGTAATAGTATACGTTACGTGGGCTGGTCGCCTATGTCGCAGAAGTGATGGCCTGGAGCAGACGAGTTCTGGAGTGGAGACCGCGTAGAGTTGGACGCCCTCCGGCCCGATGAAGCGACGACTTGTGAAAGATTGGCGGTGGAGGCTGGATGAGAAAAGCGTAAGACTCGGATACCTGACGCAAAATTGGGGAGACCTATTAGCAGTAGGCTGCGATAGGTTGAAGAGAGAGAGCGCGCAAATTAAGTCGGATGGGTGACCGAATTACAATAAATAAAGTCCCCTCATGCTTCATTACTTTCACTTTAAGCAGATTTCTTTTTTACTGGACGATATCTGCGGTGGTATCTACCTAAACGACTCAGTATCGAGTCTACCACCTTGTAACACTTTCATTCGAGTTGAAATAGTAAGGGCTAAAGCCAAGCTAGCCAACCGTAGCGTGTTCCTTATGTGAATAGATGGAGTCATCAGACCCTAGCCTCTTCCCAATTATTTTAGGGACAAACCCTACGAATCACAAATAACGTCTACAACAGTCCCAACTTTTTAATAGCCCGTTACGCAACTTGGTAAGTTTACTTTCCCCGACAAATAATCAGCTTAATCTAATATAGGACCTTTAAATTGTAAACCTATACGTACATGTCTTTTCATGTTCATTGATTTTAAACTTTTGATTTGTCCGCTTTGATGAACTTTTGACGTCGTGTTGAACAAAGAATGAAAGTTGACGACCCATTTGGTATTGCGGTTGAGACGTCGACTGCAACACCAAGGGTTCCGGGTTCGATCCCCGGGCAGTACAAACATTTGTGTGCACGAACATGTCTGTTTGTAATGGTCTGGGTGTTTTCTATATATAATATGTACATATTTATAAAAAAAAAGTATTATAAGTATGTTTATCAGTTGTTTAGCAACAATACAAGCTTCACGCTTAACTTGGGGCTAGATGGAGTTGTGTGCATGTCAGTGGTTATTCCTTTATGATTAATATTTTTTCACTAATGCAGTCCACTGTGCTTATCACAACAACAGATGTGTAAGATGTATTTCCCACCAGAAAATTAGAAGTGCAAAACAATGGTATTTCACGGGACAATATCTGGCACGTGGTGGCACCTACCAAGACGACTCAGCACCAAGTCTACTACCAAATTTGTCGCACTCAAGACGTGCAGGTTCGATAGCATTTCCACAAAGATTGTAAGCTATGTCATCATCCCTATTAAGATCAGGGATTATTTTCACTGAGCTCGCAATAATATCGTATGTCGTATACTTGTTGTTACAAGCAGTAAAGAAAATTATACGTAATTAAACTTCAATTATGATAATGAGAACGCATTTGTTGCTACAAAGGTTACTGTACATTGCTCATGTATATTTTATAGGAAAGTTCAAATTCAAATTATGTTTGCTGACTTTGCGAATGTTGCTTGTATTAGAGTTCTGTACCCGAAGGGTATAAACGAGGTCCCCTTACTAGGAGTTCGATGTCTATAACACCGGATTTTACTTTCATGTAGCAAGAAACAAACGTAAGGAAGAAACACAGGTATCTTGGAAAGAAGCCTTTCTGGCTGTATCTTAAGAACCACGATAGCTGGATTGATGCCTTTTTTACTCTATATGGGTCATCATTATTATCATCAGTTCATTAAACGTCCCCACCGAGGGGCAAGGCCTACCCGTATAGGGTATTTAGGCCTTAGTCATCCACGCGGGCCCATCGTCGCGTGTCCTTGTAGGTTTGACCAGTCCCTACTCATGTTACCGGCACGTGCCTGGTCGCTTTTCTTTCCAAATTTATATAAAGTTACCTAGACCACGCGTTCCCCCCTAGGACACCGTTCGGCCGGTTGCATATTTTTTTTTGGCTGGGAGCCATCTGCGCTCGCCAATTGTCCGGTGAAGCTGTGAAGGCCACAGCGATAAATCATTGCAAAACACACAATTCCAGTTACTACTTAGAACAATATGACCTGGTGTCCTTCAAATAGTGACATCGACATATTTTCATATAAGCCTCAAAAATTCAGGCGTCAAGTATTGCAGTCTTTTGACTGCAGTGCTTGACGCCTAGAACTTGATACATTAATATATTCATTCAGTGTATTTAATTAATTTGCTGAATTAACTTATTGTACTTCAATACATTTTTTTTTAAATATACATTTTTAAAATTGTTTAATTTTAACACTATAGTCCACATTGCATGCCGTGGCAACCTATAAGTAAGGTGACACTTAGCATTAAGTTTGTAAGAGACAAACTTAATGCTAAGTGTCACCTCTCATCTATTGTTGCTTGTACCAGTGTTTATCCTAATAAATAAAATAAAAAAATAAGAGAGCGTATTCCTATATAAAGAGCCGGCAACGCATCCCTGCGACCTCAGTGTTGCAAATGACTATGGGCGGCGGTGACACTTTCCATCAGGTGAACCGCATGCTCGTTTGCCTCCCTATGTTATTAAAAAAAAAGAACTAAATAATGTACGTACTAAACAAATAAAGTTGACCCTGGTGTAGAGACTGCACTGTAAATAGTTTTTGATACAGCAAACCACGTCAAGATAAGCACGAAAAGAAAAAACGGTGTCCGCACACCCCACGACAGATAAGAATATCATAACATAAAATATTTTTTAACAAAAATTTGGCCAAGCGCAATTCGGACTCGCTCGTGACGTGTTCCGCAGCATCAAGTAACATTAAATATATCTTAGAAGTTACAAGGACACACTTTTTTCAACTTTTCAAATCAAATCAAGTCATTTATTTTCAGACTTGTGGTCAAATAAAAAAACAAATGTATGGCCAAAGTTTTGAAATGTAAACTTTGGTAGTGTCTCTCGCGCAAATTATTTAATTTTTTTTAAAAAATACATTGATACCCCACAAGTTGAGGGTTCAATGAAAAAAAATATATGTACGTTTATCCGATGTTTTTACGATGAAGGAAAACGCCGTCAGAAACCTGCTCACGCCCGCGAAGAGATTCAAAGATTGGGCGTCAACTCAGCGAATACGTACTGGGCTATACACCTGTTGACGACTGGCCTATACACCCAATACGAGTACGCTCGTGCCCCTCGGTGGGAAAGGGTGATGGTAATTGCATGACTTGTGCGATTGACAACAAATCGCACTAGCCGCTACGCCATCAAGCACCAAATATCACTTGCGGTGACTATAAAAGATTTCAATGTTTCCTGAAATTTATACAAATGTCTTTTTGTATCATTTACAGACCCCTAAAACTTATAGCGGATGCGCGGGGCGGCGAAGAGATAATGAGCTCCGTACAACTTAATTAAAATTGTCTCGAACTCAGACTCGTCCCGGGTTCCGTCTCTTGTGACGAATTAATTCAATTCAAGGCTACCCAGAGCATGCTTTAGACTTTTATCTGTCTCTTTGAATTAGTCTCTTGAATTAATATTACACAAAAGATTAACTTTAGAAAGATCTACACTTGTTTCCAAATATCCGATTCGATGAAGAATTATTTGTTTATTTTGGCTGTTAGAAATCACGACCAAACAAAAATAAATAAAATAAAATAACAAGATTGCTGTTTCATTTTAACTCGAAAATCAAGGTTCAAAATTTCAATATTATAAAAAAATATATGGGCAAGTGTAACTACTGAGTTTATGGCTGGATTCTCCTTAGTATGTGACATTCTGAAGAGTTCTTTGAGGACCTAAATTACATTAGACATTTCGAAAAAAAGAGTTTATATTTCAATGGTGTGGACTGTCGCCTTCCTACCGGTAGGGCTGAGGTTCAAATCCCGACACGTACCAATGTGTTTTCGAATTTCGAAAATATATGTACGTTATCCGACGCTCTTACGGTGAAGGAAAACATCGTGAGGAAACCTTCATGCACGCCTGCGAAGAGATTCGAAGGTTGTGTGTGAAGTCATCCAATCCGCACTGGGCCCGCATGGACGACTAAGGCCTAATCACCGTATACGGGTAGGCTCGTGCCCTCGGTGGGGACGTTTAATGAGTTGATGATGATATATTTTTTAAATAAGACACCGATAGTTATTAAAAATTAACAAAAAATAGCACAACGAATAAGTAAAGTTGGTTATTTACGCGATCGACCATAAACACTGTCCTTATTAATACACGATGCCAGATTTCATTCAGCGATACCAATTAACGTCTACCAAAGGCGTATTCTGAAATAACTTTTGCAGATGTAAAAACCCTGAAATTATTCAACAAAAACCCTGACTTTTGCATCGAATATTCGATTTCTTTTCCATGGCGTCGGATTCCGAATATACTTTGACTCGGAAAAAACCCAATAGCCAAAAATGCAGTGGATATTTTCAAAATATTATTTTCATGTTCGAGTGGGAATTCTTTCGGAAACTATGTGGGATTGAATACCGTGTGCCCCGGGCGACGAGTAGCCTTATCGTGTTTAGGATTTTCGCTTTAGTGACTCGCAGTTGTTTATCGATATCGATAACGAGGCCTACCGGTCATTCGTTTGATCATTATCGCGTTTCTTTTTCTTAAATATAAATTATAGAAAATAAATATTGTAATAAAAATAAAATTATTTTCAAAACCTAATAGCGGTTCGTGAAATACATATACTAACAAAGTTTGAACAGAGCAGTGGTAATAGTTTCTTACAAAAAGGGTGTGATATTCGGACGGACAGACAGACATGATGAATCTTTAAGGGTTCCGTTTTTTGCCATTTGGCAACGGAACCCTAAAAGCTTAAATAGACTGCGGTTTAATTTGGCCGATCCCATACAAAAATGGAGTAAGATTCGTTTTTTCTGCAGTGGCATTATTGATGGAAATTCTCAACGGAAAATCTTCCGAAAAGCCTTAACCAAATTGTCAATTTTCGTGTAGTTGCCTACATTTCTAGCTCGCATAGCAAAGTACAAATGAGGTGACCAAATATTCACAATTATTTATATAATCAAGCACATAGTATACATTACTTTACTCGATTACTAATATTACTCTTTAGTTCCTAACAAGAATATTTTTCGTACCATAAAATATGGTAATCAATTCTTGGATAGAACCAACTAAAATATAAAATAACAAATTAAATCGCACTCCCAAATTACAGCTTTACACATTTCACACGATGATGAATAAATAAAATGTTAAGTTTGTTTCAAAGCACTGCATTGGCTAAGTAAAGAACTGTGCATTTTGTATTGTTATAAATTCGCGCAAGTACCAAGCGATTTCACTGTCCATTCATTCGAAGCGACAATACCATCGATAAAATATCACATTTAATTTTCCACACAGCACTATTTCATGTATCTATGCTCTCGAGCGGTACATACTTCGGATTTTAGTGTCTACAAAAGATATTTTCTACGTCAAGAATATCCTTCCAAGTTATAGTCTTTTGAAGAACTTGCTCTCGAATTCAAGTCATACAAATGCTTTAGCTTATATTTTATTTCTCATATTTATGCCGTAGAGACGCAGGTATCTGATGCAATTTCGAGTAATATCTGTGACCTGGATTTATAAAGATTTACAATCATGTATATTGGTAAGTAGGTACTCCTTTGCAATCTCATTACCAGTTTCGGAAATCGGAACAATTCTTTTTTATTTGTGAGCATTTGAGTATAATGAAAAATTTTAATTAATTGTTTGTTGTCATTTCTATGTATAATATATATGTTGGATGTTTTCTATGTACAATATGCATGTATTTACAAAAAAAGAGTAAACGTATTTTCACCGTTGTTTAGTGTCCATATTACAGACTAATGCTTAGTTTGGGGCTGGATGGCGCTGCGAGAGTGTCAGTGAATATTTATATATTAAATTATACATGCTGCACCCAATTTCAGTATCATCTTAGTTCAAATCAAATTGATCGTAAAATTTCTATATACTGATATCAACAGTTGTACGCGCAATTCTATCAGTTACCAGTTGGTGCTTTGTATAAATAACTTGCAAGGTTTCTTCAAGCGAAGTACTTATACACTACAGTCTATTTTCAAACTTCAAGGAAGGCATAGTCTAAAAGTAAATAATAACTGATTTTATCATACATTCAAACATGGTTTATTCATATCGGTTACCGGTTATCGGAAATAAAAAAAGACATTTCTGAGTTATTAATTTACCTTGAGATAAATTGAGGGCTCAATAAAGTGGCACGCAACGATGGCTTGCAAAATGCAGTTCCGCATTTCTTATCTTGCAGGCGGGATAAGAAATGTGAAGGTATATCTGGCGAAAACTTCGAGTGCATACTTCTAGATTTAGTGACATATTTAGAATAAAATAATACTTATTCTTATTTACTAGGTGGTTGGTACTGAGTCGTCTTGGTACCACCGCTGTTCCAAATATCGTCCCGTGTAATAGGAATGTTTTGCAGTTATGTGTTTCGGGACACTGTAGCTAGTAAAATTACCGGGCATAAGAGTCCTAACATCTGTCGTTTTGGGTGACAGACGCAGGGCAGTGTTGATGGAAAATAATGACTTTAATAATTTCCCTTTACTCTGCATCTGTCATGCAGCGACGTCGATATAGATAATGAGTAAGGTATGCAAATTGAGTGACACATCGCAAAAACAATCAATTGTTTATATTTTTTGTCAGATTGAGTGCTGTTGATGACAGCAGATCGCCTATGGTTTCAAATCTGTAGAGGAAAATGGGCGAATAAGTGGGAATCATTTAATATGTTGGCGATTTTCCGGGTTGTCTGGACGCACAGGGAGTGCACTGCTTATTTACATATATCATGGTAAGGGCCACCGACCAATCCGTGCAATTTAATATGTGACATTAGAATTCTCCCTCAGTATTACACACGAGCAACAATTGAGCCCAACACGAGAGTGCCGCCGGTTTATGATAATTCCACATTCTCACACTCCGAGGCAGAGGCCACTGGAATTTTTTAATCGCTGCAAATTTCCCAACATGAGTAATACTATGTCCGCTTTAAATGCTTCATCTGTAAAGTTTGTTGTAAAGTTAATTTAGATTTTTTTTTTGTTTATATCAGAGCGTCGGTGGCTCAATGGTGTGAACTGTTGCCTCCCGATCAGGAGAGCACAGGTTTCAATCCCGTCACGTACCATTGTTTTCGAATTTTCGAAATTACATGTGCGTTATCCAATGCTCTTACGGTGAAGGAAAACATGGTGAAGAAACCTGCGCACGCCTGCAAACGGATTCAGAGGTTGTGCTTGAAGTCGGCCAATCTGCACTAGGCCCGCGTAGACGACTAAAACCTATACAGTATACACTCTTTACGGGTAGGCCCGTGCCCCTTGGTGGTAAAGTTTTTGTATGGAATTCTATTATTCAAATAATACCATTATCGTTTTCCAATGACATGTAGACGATTAAGTATTGTGTCATAATTGTTGGTAGAAATTATTGATTGGTATTCCACTACTTATTTGACTTTTATTTGAAAATTGACAGAATAGTTTATATCACAATTAAGACACAATGAAGATAAAATTGACGCATTTCATAATTATGAGAATTGGTGTCTATATTTACGAGACTATATTGTGTAGTCATAAGTGGCTGTCACCACTAACCATAATATTTGACCTAGTTACGCAAATGAACCCAAACAAATAAACAAATCCATTTATTCATTCACATTGTTACACGGAAAACAACTATTCCGAGTTGAAATGCCAACAAAAGACTACGATAGCCGCCACAACAAATCCGAATTACCAAACAAGTATAAACAATGCGAGAAGTTTATCCACTGTCATTTCCCTTAAAAGGAAAAAGTGTATATAAACACTTGATCTAATCCAATACACTGGACTTAAATTTCAATGCGTGCTTCAAATAACTTTGAACTTTAAAACTGAGAAATAATAACATAAAATTTAACTTTTTAGCGCCATCTAGCTCCAATCTAAGCATTAGCCTTTAATATGGATACTAAACAACGGATAAACATACTTATAATATATTTTGTAAATATATGTTATACACAGAAAACACCCAGACCAATACAAACAGACATGTTCATGTACACATATGTTTGTACTGCTCGAGGATCGAACCTCAAACCCTTGGTGTATAACCATTACACCAAATGGGCTGTCATATAAATATAGGTTAGACGCTTAAAGTACCTTCCTAAGCATCGAAATCATAGAATCTGGTAATCAGAGAGCCTGCAAATATCCTAATCAAACTAGGAATGAAAACTTTTTGCTTGTTTCATCATGTTTCCAATAGTAGGCGTCAATCGGATGATCGTTCAAATCACGCGGCGGAATGACCGTGTCACGCAATTTCGAGCCAACATTGAGTTTGCTGAATCGTTCCAATTGTGTTAAACACGTTAACAGCTGAAACTCAGTTATTTGGTTTGTGCAAGCGAATATTACGATTGAAGTAAGATTTAATATGGCGAGGATTTAATAGCGTACTGTTGTCGATTGTGCAAGTCATACAACTTTCACTTCGTTCTAGTTTCTACTTGGTGGTAGATTCGATACTCAGACGTCTTGGTAGGTACTACCGCAGTGCCAGATATCGTCCCGTGAAATAAGAATGGTATGCACTTTTGTGTTTCGGGATGAGGACACTGTAGCTTGTGAAATTACCGGGTATAAGAGACCTAACATCTGTTGTCTCGGGTGATGGGCGCAGTGCGGCATTGATGGAAAATAATAACTGGTTATCAGTTGTTGGTTTCATTCAATGTCGCTCTCTCATGGTCAGGCGTATCATTTAGCATCAGGGTAACGTCATGACCGTCCTGTTCACTTCGTAACATAAAAAAATGTCGCATTGGTATTATATATCGCATATAGGAACATCTATATGAGAACTCCAAAACATTTTTTTTAGTTTCTTGTCAAATCCTTATAGTGCTACACAGAATATACTCCAACAAAGTTTGAACAGTGTAGTGCTAATAGTTTCGGAGAAAAAAGCGTGTGACATACGGACGGACACAGATCAGGACGGATCTATAAGGGTTCCGTTTTTACCATTTGGCTACGGAAAACTAACAATCTAAGTGGCGTGTTATTGGAGAGTTCTTGGTGTGTTTATGTGTGTGTGTATGTGTTTCTTTCAATCTTCCAGTCCTAATTTTTTTCCGGAATGACTGTTGGCTTAGGTGGCCTTCACAGCTTCTCTGGATAATTGACGAGTGCAGATGGCTCTCAGTCCAGTCAGTCCTCACATTGCAATCTCTTTCACCCCAATAATTTCATCACTCTCTCTCTTCAACCTATCGCAGTCTACTGCTGGATATAGGTCCCCCTTTTACACCAGATATCCCGATCCTCCGCTTTCCTCATCCAGCCTCAACCAGCGACATTTCGCAAGCCGTCAGTCCATCAGGCCGGAGGGCGTCCTACGCAAGTCGCGGTCTCCACTCCAGAACTCGTCTGCTCCAACGGCCATCGGTTCTGCAACATACGTGACCAGCTACTGCCACTTCGGCTTGTTTATCCGGCGGGTTATGGCGGTCACTTAAGTTCTCTTACGGATTAAATCATTTCTGATCTTATTCCTAAGAGAGACCCCAAGCATAGCTCGCTCCATTGCGCGTTGAGTGACTTTAAACTTTTAATTTTATCATAACAATTATAAATGCGATGTTAAACCATTTCTAAGGCAAAAACGTCATAAATTTAAACTGAAAACACAATAGCCGTCTAAACACTGTCCTCGGTAATGAACCGTTGCTAATAACAATGTAATGGCCGATTTTGAATGCGTTTACATGAAATATTCGCCCGGTCGCGACGCGTTTACTTTGTTATCGTAGTCTTTGTTTGTGTCTGTGTGTGAGGTATGTAAGTGTATTAAACAGAATTATGGGCGTGTGTGTGTTAGGGTGAATGTAAGAGTTTCTTTTTTAAAAGTAATTTCTGCTGTTAGCCGCAGATGGCCTTTGCAAATGGCGAGCGTAGATGGCTCGCAGCCTTAAAGCCTACGAGCCTAAAGGTATCTCATTTGGTAATTATGACAATAGTTTTCAGGACTCTTCTTCTTATATCGAGTCGATATGAATTTATAAGCTAAATATGACAATGCGACCAATATTGGGTCTCCAGTTAAAGATTGTAGATTACTAATTAAAGTTTTCATATTAAACGAATTAATTGAAGAGTCCATCTGTGGCTATGAGCATTTACCTGAACTGTCTGACCAATCAGAAATATTTTATAAAATATTCTAACTTTTAATAGTTAACTCAGTTATAAATATCTACTGTACGATTGCATCGCACATTTGCAAACGCAAGCATTTGTGATTTATAATGTAAATTCAGTTCACGTTTTAATATTATTGTGTACACACATTTTTATACAATAAATCAAGAATTCAAGCAAATTGTGTTTTTTCCTGTTTTCACAACTACAAATCAAAGATTACCAGATAACAAGATCTCGTACTTCTTTTTGGTCCTTTGAGCCGGAGTAAGTTGATTCAATGTAGTACCATATTCATATCCAAATTAACTTCTAATGTTACGCCCAAAATACTTAACAAGCATACATATCATATAACATATAAATATCATACTTAATATTGCATATTCTAAATAGCAAGAGTCCCACGTTATCCCTACAAATTAATTTGCATACCGATAACCGGCGAATATGCCTTTATGTCCGTTTGCCGATTACATCTCTTGTACCATATTAAAATTTGATTTGTGATATATTATGTGCGCATGTGATTGTGTGTTGTTAAATACAATTTCGTTTTATGTCCAAAATCAAATATATATTCATTCAATTTAGGTCCATAAAGAACACTTATGAATGTCAAATTAATTCTACAACTGGTTCGGACTATTGTGAGAAGAATCCAGCTAGTAACTCTCTCTATTCAACCTATCGCAGTCCACTGCTGGACATAGGCCTTCCCCATTTGGCGCTAGATATCCCGGTCCTCCGCTTTTCTCATCCAGCCTCCACCAGCGACCTTTAGCAAGACGTCATTCCATCGGGTCCTACGCTACGCTTGCCAAGACGCGATCTCCACTCCAGAACTCGTCTGCTCCACGGCCATCGGCTCTGCGACATACGTGACCAGCCCACTGCCACTTCAACTTGCTGATCCGGCGGGCTATGTCGGTAACTTTAGTTCTCTTACGGATTAAATCATTTTTGAACTTATCCCTAAGAGGACTCCAGGCATAGCTCGCTCCATTGCGCGTTGAATAACTTTGAACTTGTGAACCAATTCGAAATCACATTGGTACGTGGTGGGATTTGAACAGTCCTCCCGGTAGGAGGGAGACAGTCCACACCATTGAGCCACCGACGCTAAATATATAAAAAAAAATGAGAGCTAGATGGCGGCTAGTACGTTTAATTGACGACCGCACATGTCAAGTTACTGTCATCATCATCATCAGCTCATATACTGTCCCTACCGCGGCCACGAGCTTTCCCGATGAGGGTAATAAGCCGAAGTCATCTATGCGGGCCCAGTACAGATTTGCCAACCTCACGATGTTTTCCTTCACCGTAAAAACGCTGGCTAAACATACATTAGGATTTAGGATTTGAACCTGCATATTCAACGATCAAAAGGCCACTGACGCAACTATAGCAATGATCAAATGTTGGATTGGTAATCAAAATGATATAATCTCGAGTCCCTCCGTACTGCCGAGGGCACGTTATGCTATTGGTACCGGTTACAACCAAAGAATGGTAGTCATTAACATCTAACTATCCTCATTGGGCCCGTGCGATGAGCTGTCCAAACTCCCTTTATCTTTGCTGTACGTGAAAGCCGATGTAAAGTATAGGCCTTTTCTCAGAACAAAACGCACGCCATTACCCAACTGACTGATTGAACTGAACTGATTTTTTTTATGTTATAAGTGAACGGGGCGGTCAGCATGCTCACCATGACAGATTGTTGAAGAAAATTAATGCCTAATTATTCATTATTTTCTGTCAACACTGCACTGCGCCTGTCACCCGAAATGACAGATGTAAGGTTTCTTATACTCGGTAATTTTGCTAGCTACAGTGCCCTCATCGGAATTTTTAACAGAATTGTTTAATATTTCACGGGACGATATCTGGCACTGCGGTGGTATCTACTTAAACGACTCAGTACCGATTCTACCACCTAGTAAAATAACAAAGAACCTAAAAGATCGCAATGAAACAAACATTCTCCTTAACATTATATCTCTAATCATACGAGCTAGCGAAACTCCGCACCACTCACAACAACGATAAAATTTCCAAACATAACAAACTTCTTACATGAAAGCGAACTGAATTAACTGCATTGCTTGAACGTGGGCTCTCGTTTTGGGAGGCGTAATTGCGATATACTCTTCTGAAAAAAAAAAATTTTTATGGAAATAATTTATGTTCCAATCAAACAAATCGGTTGATTCGGTTGACAATGTGTGATTTCTGCTAATTATTCAGTACACAGCTTAAATCGTCAAACCAACCCTAGTTTCAGAGTTTAAAGCTTCTTTACGGCATCTGACGTGGGCATATGTCATCATCATCAACTCATTATATGTCTCTATCGAAGGGCACGAGCCTGGGTGTTAAGGGTATTTAGGCTTAGTCGTCAACGCTGGCCTGGTGCGGACTAGACGACTTCACGCACAACCTTTAAATCTCTTCGTAGGCGTGCGCAGGTTTCCATACGATGTTTTCCTTCTCCGTAAGAGCGTCGGATTAACGTACATTATAATCTAAATACATTGGTACGTGGTGGGATTTCAACCTGCACCCTCCAGATCGGAAGGCAACAATTCACATCTATAAGCTACCGACGCTCTCAGATTAAGTTTATGTAACGCCCATTGAGAACTGTTTGTCTAAAGATAGATATTAAGTAATGCAGCCTGCAATGACCTTACCACACGGACGAAATTTGACAAAATGACTGTGAAATCGCCGATGAAATGTCCAACATTCCTATGGGTATATGAGCTGTGGGTATTTCTAAGTATATTATTTCAATATTTTATTGTATGAACAATAAATAACAATGACGACAACGAACGTCAAATAAAATTATGACGATGATAATATATGACCAAAAAAAAAAATACTGTATTTTATATTTTTAACTTGTTGTGTATAGACTTAGAGCGTCGGTGGCTCAGTGGTGTGGACTGTCGCCTTCCTACCGGGAGGGCTGAGGTTCAAATCCCGACACGTACCAATGTATTTTCGAATTTTCGAAAATATATGTACGTTATCCGACGCTCTTACGGTGAAGGAAAACATCGTGAGGAAACCTTCATGCACGCCTGCGAAGAGATTCGAAGGTTGTGTGTGAAGTCGTCCAATCCGCACTGGGCCCGCGTGGACGACTAAGGCCTAATCACCCTATACGGGTAGGCTCGTGCTCCTCGGTGGGGACGTTTAATGAGCTGATGATGAATGAATGAATGTGTATAGACTTGAAATTTAAAAGCGTATTTCTGTTATATAAACTTTGAAGTAACGCCGCCTAGAATGATGCATGTGCAGTAGAGAAATTTATTTATTTAGTTTTGTTGGCGTCTTTGTTTGTGGGATATGTTACGGAACAGTTGATGTATGTGAACACGGGCCGTGTCAAAAACGCTACAATGTATATCCTTGTATATGTACTAGCGATATATCATATGCCACGTAGACAATATACCTAGTTTTTTATACATTTTAACGTTTATTAAAATATGAAGTAGCATTGTTTCTAGTGACTACTTAGTTATTCATTGAGTGATAGAAGTCAATAAGGGGTGAAGTCTGAAGACACATGTGGTGTAAGAGGTGGAGATATCGGCTCTTACACTAAAGGTTCCGGGTTAGATCCCCAGCAGTACAAACATTTGTGTGCATGCACATGTCTGTTTGTAATGGTCTGGGTGTTGTGTATGAATAATATGTATGTATTTACAAAAAAATAGTATGTTTATCCGTTGTTTAGTGCCCATATTACAGGCTGTATGCTTAGTTTAGGACTGTGTGAATATCAGTGGATATTTATTTATTTATTGCTCCAATAGCGAAACCTGTTTCCGAAAAAAACCCACCCAAAACAATTCCGGCTAAATTAACAAAGCTATAATTACTCTGTATAAAAGGCCAATAAATATTTGTCAACGCTACACATCTGCAACAAGGCGGTGCCGAACAAACGTAACGAATAGCTCTCATTTGCATGGAGACGCGCAGGACTACTCGGATTACAAGGGACAACAGCGACCTACTAACGATGATACAACCTTACATTGAATTAATTCTAATGTACGAGTTTACGGCCTATGAGCCTGAGGCCATAAACCACCAGATTCTTGTTAGGTACATTGATTATTGTTCCCAAATGAACGTAAGTCCCTGAACCTATAAATTATCAAATAATAATAAATATCCACTGACGCTCTCACAGCGCCATCTAGCCACATATTAAGCGAGGAGCTTGTAGTCAGGGTACTAAACAACTGATAAACATACTTACACACATTTTTTTTTTTTTAATATACGTATTATATAGAAAACACCCAGACCAATACCAACAGACATGTTCATGCACACAAATGTTTGTACTGCCCGGGGATCGAACCCGGAACTCTTGGTGTAAGAGCCGACGTTTCAACATACACCAAATGGATCGTCACCTTCAGCCAGGTCGTTGTCAGCTGTGTCGGTACCTTACTTTAGTTCTCTTACAGGTTCTTCTAATTGTATCCCCAAGAGAGGCTACGAGCATACATCCAACCAACCAAA
Source organism: Leucinodes orbonalis (assembly GCA_019425675.1). Taxonomy (NCBI): domain Eukaryota; kingdom Metazoa; phylum Arthropoda; class Insecta; order Lepidoptera; family Crambidae; genus Leucinodes; species Leucinodes orbonalis. Next base: position 22,862 of record PQWD01003731.1, read on the forward strand.
GATTTGGTTTATATCTAAAAGTATATTATTATCTTGAACGGATTTATTTATTTTATATTTTACAAAGTGTACATGATGGTCAGGACGCTCGGTACGGTACGGTACGGTAAGTGGTACGCCTGACCATGACAGAGCGGCATTGAATGAGACCAACAATTGAAAAATAGTTATTATTCTCCGTCAATGTCGCACTGCACCTTCACCCGAGGCAACTACTTCGACTAACTTTTTAGTATAGATGAACTCCTTTTTTAACAATTTAGCCCGAAAAGAAGAGCAATCTAGCTCTTTTTAACTGTCTTGAAAATGATAGCAAATATGAAGTTTTCGACATGCTAACAAGTACTTTTTTGCTATTTCATCTGTCATCATAATCTTTTTTTAGACGAGCTAAAAAAACTGCTTCAGGACATGATTATTTCAGCATTTTTAGGACAGAAAATCTTTTGACGGTAGCCCTTTTTGACGTCCCAAAAAGCTCTTTTTCTAAAACTCAGGTGGCAACACTGACTAAACTATTCCACACTCGACTTGTGAACTTTCTATTTATTATACGACAAATTAGATTCCAACAGCATGTGGATTCCCATTTCTCGCTTTCTCGGCCGCGGCACGCTAAATTGTTACTGTAATAAGTCACGAGCTCGCAACTAGCGCAAGTTCGGAAACCAACCGTTATGTCATCACTACACAGTATACAACAAAGTCATTTTCTCTGTCCATATATCTATATGTATGCTTAAATCTTTAAAACGACGCAAATGGTTTTGATGCCATTCTTTAAATAGATAGAGTGATCAAAGAGGAGGGTTTATATGTATAATTACTACATTAAATAGTGGAGAAATACTAATTCGAGGTTTGTAATGTGATTTCTTAAATAATTTATTTTTTCCGCTGATATTTATCAAGTTAATGTTTTCAAAACAACTTTCACAGTTTTTCTGTAGTGTATTTAGTATCAGCATTACACCCATGTGAAGGCCAACGGATTCTTTACGTGCCTTTCAAAGCACAAACTTGGTGGTAGACGATGCTGAATCGTCTAGTTAGCTATAAATTGAGTTGTAAGATTCTGCCCAAAACATACATTGCAAGTTAAATAAAAGCTTGTCAAAAAATATAACCATGCGTCATACTCGTCTGCGTTGGTTCCTTGAAAACTCCGTTTCTCTCAAAACTTATTTATTTACTCTTTATAAGATTTGATGTGTATTCCTGGAAAACACAGCCATTAAAACCTATACGATACTTTGGAATATCGCCCGTGTAAAGACGTTATGCCTTCACACTGACGACCCATTTGGTGCAGCGGTTGAGAGGACGGCTGCAACACCAAGGGTTCCGGGTTCGATCCCCAGGCAGTACAAACATTTGTGGGCATGAACATGTCTGTTTGTAATGGTCTGGGTGTTTTCTATGTATAATATTTATGTATTTACAAAACATTATATAAGTATGTTTATCCGTTGTTTAGTACCCATAATAGAGGCTTCACGCTTAACTTGGGGCTAGATGGTGCTGTGTGAATGTCAGTGGATATTTATTTATTTAATGTGTTTTTTTTGTTAAAATGGAGCAGTACCTTCACCTTATAACCAGCCATGGATTCGTTACTCCGAATGAGCTAGAGTAAAATTACCGGGTATAAATACCCATACAAACTTTCACCTAGCTTCATCTAGCCCCGTAAAAGCTGATAATTTACATACTTATACAGCCTTTTAATTTTTTCATATATTCATATATTCGTGCACACAAATCTTTAAAACCAGGAATCAAATCTGGAAGCCAACTTCCCGACCATTACTTCAAATGGATAGATTATTTATTCAGTCCTTAAATCACACACCAGCATGACCTGACTCGCAGCGGTGCAGGTCACAATTGCTCTCCGAGACACATGACTTACCCCATGGTCCTTACTCGCCCAACCACAAATAAACTCCTCGGCTATTAAGGAAGCGACAGTACAAGACCCAGTTCTGACGCCATAAATCTAAATACCTAACTCCAGGAATTAGTTCCAATTGTCTTGTTCACGGTGCGCGCCTTGCCAACATACGTTACCAGACCTGCATATACAATTAATGGAGATTCAGCTCTGAATATATGTGATTAAAGACAGTTTTCGAATGATGCAGACGCGGTAATGCTGCTGTTTAACGGATCCAAATACATTACGAAGCAGAAAATGTACTGGAAATTATTTTAAAGTGATGCCTTTAATCAGCACTGGAGTCTTAGATTTAAATATATGTTTCCGGCTTTGCCTTTTAAAACGAAACGGCACTTTGTTAGATTAGAAGTTTACTCTTTTAATGCAACTTGCTAACATCAACGGCTAAATAACTTTGAAACGTAGTCTATGAGCAAAATTAGACTTAGGGGAACATTTCCAAAATGGAAAGTAAAGTTTTTAAAACTTGGGACAATGTATCTAATGAAATTATTGGGCATAAGTGACCTAGCATCTGTCATCTCAGTACACGGGGTCTAGCAATGTTGACAGGATAATGTATACTTTGTAAAAAATCTAGCCAAGTCTCGATGGAGCTGCTTGATTATCTCTAAAAAGTAATTAAATCAAGACAAAGACGTGCCAAGTCTAAGGTTCCTTACTGCGATTACTTTATTATTATGGTTAATGTCGTGTAACTTGGCCGTTTAGCTCGCTGAGTTAATGGGAAATACTAGTTCTATTTTGATGATCACGGGTGAGTGAGTGTCTATGTGTCGAAAATGCGAAACTAAATGACTTACTGACTTATATTTTGGATTTAGATGACGAAAATTTCAGCGCTCTAATGTTATCCAAAGGTTCTTAAATTGGGGCCTGAAAATGCGGCGAAACTTATCCTGTAAAGGATGGTACGGCAGTGTTTGCTTCGCGCTCAACTTGGCGGGGGCACTGCCGTGCCCCCCGATATCTTTCGTAGACACTTCAACTGGTCGTCCCGATTGCTGCATAATAATAAAAAGAATATAAAAAAACACCTATTGGTAATTGGGATCCCTCGTCAAAAACTTCATTGGAATAACTTTTACAGGACATGGCACTAACCCCCGTCAAACCGTCCTGCTTATCCAAGCCAAGAATTACGTAATGACTTAAGATAGATAATTACGACACAAATGAATAACCGACTTGGTATTGCAAGGTTTTCACAACATTTTACGATAGAAGAGCTGAGTCGCGAGATTTGTTTCTTTTTGGAAATATTGTTATTTAACGGCATTAAGTGATTCAGTACCGTACATTCTGTAAAAATATCTAGATAGTAGACGCTTTTCAAAATGGCGCCACACCACTAGCAAATTAATAATTAATGCACATACCATGGTAACATGAACAAAGGAAGACGTCCAGAAATGCTCCCGTCAAACTGAAAAGGCTGCCCAATATTAATATCTCGACGCGATCAAGAAATCAAAGGGTACAAAATGGCGTTATAAATTAATTTGGCTCCTTCGCTCGTTCCAGATTACACTGTAATTAGTTCAGTATTGTGCACAGAGGCCTTATAACTGCAACAATTAATTACCCCTCTTTGTGGGGTTGGACGAAATGACGAGCTTTATACCACTACCAGGCGCTTTACAGCGGCATGCTTTGTCAGGATCACGGCGGAATCATTCGCGGTGATTAAGTGTTTTGGGGATCAAAGCCATTTTTAAGATTTTCAGAGGTTATTTTAGCTATATGTTTGACGACCCATAATTGGTGTTGCGGTTGATACGTCGACTGCAACACCAAGGGTTCCGGGTTTGATCCCCGGGCAGTACAAACATTTGTGTGCATGAACATGTCTGTTTGTAATGGTCTGGGTGTTTTCTATGTATAATATGTATACAAACAAAAATGTAGGTATATAAGTATGTTTGTCCGTTGTTTAGTACCCATAATACAGGCTTCACGCTTAACTTGGGGCTAGATGGCGCTGTGTAAATGTCAGTGGATATTTATTATTATTTATATGTGACCGGTCCACAGCCCCTTCAACCTATTGATCCGGCGTGTTATATCGGTAACTTTAGTTCTCATAAATGTATAACTCGCTGTTCCCCGCAGTAAAACATTACCTAAAATCGTTTCGTTACGTCACGAAACGCGTGGCCGCCGTGTGGTACAATAAAAAGTATTGTCTAAAATAAAAGATACCTATATTTTTTCTTATCACATCAGTTACCTGCCAAAAAAAGAGCCGGCCAAATCCATCCAACCGTTTCATTATGTAAATGTAAGATAAGTAAATAATAGATAACTTTTCTACATTAAAGCAAAGAGAGACCCTGAACATAGCTCGCTCTTGTGCCCGTATTTTTATTCATGATTGGCTTGCTCTTGGACACAGACTATCCTAGTGGAAGAGACGTACTCTAAGATGGAGCGACCTTGCCCAGAAAAAGCCTATTCACTCGTTTTTTGAATGCCACGTGGCTGTATGTGGCTGGAAACACAGACGCAGGCAGGTCATTCCATTCATTTGCAGTACGCATATTGAAATTTGCCATCGAGCACTCGTGTTTGTTCATTCAGCAGCCTTCTTTTAGCGGTGGACTCATTAAGCTGTAATAATGATGTAACTCTTTTTGTAGAGACACAGCAAGTTATTTTCAGCAATCCCGGGCAACAACTTCAATGCATATCAAGCAATATTCCAAATATCTAATATTGATCAACCCTTAAATCCTACGTGTTATCTTTTTCAGAGCTTCCCAGAAAAATCAGCCTCCTGGCACCCTTAAGGCGTGCCAGAACAAATGCTGAAGGAAGTCCTATTTGGCACTTATTTTTACTAATTGAATGTTTCTTATCATTGAATGCATTTTATTGCCTGTGCCAAATAAATAATTCTTTCTTTCTTCTTTTTATCTTTTAAACATACAGAAGTAAACCGGTCCCAATAACACATTGAATACCTTACTGTGATTATAAGGGAGATTACACACGGCGCCCTCAGTCTGCGCTCGCAATAAATCTACCATAGACATCAAGCCCATAGATAAGGCGCAAAACACAGATAACGCTTCTCGATTGATCGTCAATGAGTAGAAATTCATTTATCTGGGAACCTTAGACAGAGATGTGAACATTCAAATTTGAATCTTAAGTGAATAGGAAAAGAACGTGTTTGGATTGTGACGGTGATATGTTAAGGTAGTGTAAGCTAGGGTTTCATGGGTTAGCGTTTGTAGAAATAATAGTATGACTCAATTGATTTTTGCATTTGAAGATATAGGATAAATTCATATTAAGTTCATATTATCGCCAGTGATGTCGAAATGTTTCAATTTCGCTGGTATCTGGTTACATATAATAGGTATGTAACATATTGTACAAATACGGTATCCAGTACTACCTCAGTACAAGTCTCAACGAAATTATGTACTCGTATTACACAATCTTCCTTTCATGTTTTTAACGAAAAGGAGAGTTTAAGAAAACTTTCCATTTCACGTTGCAGGTTAGGTATCGAAAGTAAACTTTTTACATTACATGATTTATAAAAAATAATATGGTCAATCTTTCAACTGCCTGGATTTCAGACCCAAAACATTTTTTATAGAACTCGACAGCGAACATTAAACAGTTAGCATATTATGAAACAAACAAAATTCAAAATTATTTTGAGTTAGTATGTTTTCATCTTGGTATCCTGTACTTATAACAAATTATGTTAGTGTGAAACAGCCATACTTCAACACGAATGGGCTGGTTGGACCAGAGACCATGGCTTCGTAGTACACCGGCGTGAAACAAGCCGCGCGTTGTGCTTAGAGTGAGGTTAAACTATCTCCTTCACTTTCCTCATATTTCTTTTTTGAAGGTTGGTACAATCTCGTAGCTCTTCCAGGGTTAAGAGTGTCCATGGATCGCGATATCTCTTATGCTGAGGTACCAAATTTTAAATGCTATTAATTATCGCGCCAATGGGCTTAAATTTCAGGTGTAGCAACCATATAACGCGATAATTTGGCAGTTTTTACGTATTCAAATTAACGCAATAACTATCGCATTAACTCATTACCATACTGACGGATACATTCAAGAAAAACAATAGATTTTCTATTGTGGCTAGAGTCCTGGCGGGTTAAAGGTTAATGGGCGTTAGACGATAGCAGTTTATATAGCCGAAGCATTACTATTAGGTAAATCGCCTAAAGTGTACAAAACAGCTAGGACGCTCACCTGATGGTAAGTGACACGCCTGACCATGTCAAAACGGCATTGATTAAGACCAACAACTGACTGATAGACAGTTACTAATCTCCATCAATGCCGCACCGCGCCTGTCACTCGAGACACAGATGCTAGGTCTCTTATACCCGGTAATTTTACTAGCTACAGTGCCCTCATCCCGCAACACTGAACTGACAAACACTTCTGTTTCACGGGACGATATCCAGCACTGCGTTAGTACCTACCTAGACGACTCAGTACCAAGTCTACCAACTACTCTTAAAAGTTGCAATAATTAAATGAAACATATATAATAAAATTCACCGAAACCCACCCTTAAAGGAAGGAGGAAGCACATAATTTGTGACCGCTATCGACACGTTGATAAAACCGTACCGATTCGGCTAGACTTTAATTTCTTTCTCTTCGCTTAGGGTTGCCATGTTTTTATAATAGAAGTAAGCAGGAAGTTAGCCTAGAATATTTTAACCGAACTATATAAAATCGCACAAAGACTGTCACTAGTCTTCCTGAGGTATTCGAACTCAACATCATTACAGCCTAATATGTCCACTGCGAAACGAAGGCCTTCCCTAATGAATGCACGACCCTAAAATTATGAAGCTATCTTGATCCAACACTCATACTTCTGGTCTACGGACGCAAATATCACCGTTTTGCTATCAAACATTTTTTCATTATACTGCCCCCGAGGTCTAGTGCACCGAATACTGGATTTCTAATCCGGAGTTCGTGGGTTCGAATCCCACGGGAAGACCCGTCCAAAGATGTTTCCATGCTTCGAAGGGTACATAAAGTCGATCCTGGTTACTTTTAAAGCTAGACGTTAAGGCCTACCAATCCGCATTGGGCTCGTGTGGTGGATTACAGCCCAAACTCCTTAGAATGTATGCGGACGCAGGGAACGAGTGAGACACAAGACGGCTGTCAACGCACTAATCTTTATTCTTCAAACAAGGTGCGAGGTCGCAGCTACGTCTTTATCACTAGGTAACACTTAAAATAGGTACTCATATTACCTACTTAACACTTCCCATGGCTATACTGTGTGGGAAAACCTTGTGCCTGCAGAGGGGCTTTTTAAGCTGTTGATGATGATAAATTATGCATGTTATGTTCTAGCGCATACTTCAACAGATTTTTTATCTCGAATATTTCAGTCCCTATATCTCCTGGCAAATGTGTGATATTCTACAATCTTGATATCAATCTTACCTTACTTATTTTATCTGTTTAAACACCACCCCTTACCGTATATTTTTTACGTCAAAGCTGTGCTTAACGTTATAGGGGACACATAACGTTTTTTATATATTATTTATGGTTACATAACGATTTTGTAATTTTGATCTTAACCAATATAACGATGACGCAAAAGCAAATGATATTGGAAATGATAAATATTGTAATATTTAACATTTCCAATATGATTTGCTTTACATACATTATTTTGGATAGAAATAATATTATACTGTACAAAACACATTGTTTTCTGAAAAGAGTAACTACTGAGTTTCTTGCTGAATTTTTCTCAGTAGATAACGACAGTCCGGACCGTGCTAGCTGAATTTGACATGCATAAGTGTTATATATGGGCCTAAATTGAATAAAGACATTCGATTTTTATTTTTACACAGTTATATTGCACTTTAGATCAAATATTTTTAAGTTATACATTGTTGGTGAACCCAAATAAATAGAAAAAACCTACCTACCAACCCTATCCACGATAACCTTCCATCTTTCTCCTAAGCACGACACAGAGTGAGATAGATTCTCTTTGTCTACAAAGGAATTTAGTAATTTAATCACAACACTGGATACATTTTTATTGCCGTTTATTTGCAGCAGCGTATCGGTTCAGTTACACATCGCAGAGTAAAAGCACAAAGGAAGTTTTACATTGTAGTTAAAATGTAGTGTTACGGAACTTGTAGATGGAGTACACATTTAATAGTACAGTGAAAAAGCATATATACGTCGAATTGAGTAACCTCCTTTTTAAAGTCGGTTAAAAAACTAAATAAGCTGTTGAATAAAATCACAAACCAAGAAAATTGTTACCTAAGCAATAATCAAACTCAAACTTAGAATTTTATTATATACTGGCTTTTACCCGCGGCTTCGCTCGCATTAAATTCGGGATAACACGGTACTTTAATTTATCACTATATAGGATAATTTAAAGGTTTCGGGGTCAATTTCAGATTTTTTTTAGCAAAAAATATAGTGAGCTAACCTTAAAAGATAGACATATGCTGTCCCGGACTTTTTTGTAGACCTTTAAAAGGAGAACAATACTCTCATACATGACTTTTGTGAAACTTTAACCGTTTACTCAGCGTACGCAGCGGAAGCTCCAAGTAAGAAAAAATACCCCCGATTTTGAAACATTCTTCATTGCTGCTCCGCTTCTATTACTCGTAGCGTGATGATATATAGCCTATAGCCTTCCTCGATAAATAAGCTATCTAACACTGAAAGAATTTTTCAAACCGAACCAGTAGTTCCTGAGATTAGCGCGTTCAAACAAACAAACAAACTCTTCAGCTTTATATATTAGTATAGATTTCAAGACAAACGAGTAGACGATTCATCTGATGTAAGTTGTGCATTTAGAGCATTTGTGACACTTAAAGTATAATATTTTAATTTGTATGTTTTTTCGAAATTATAATGTACGTTTCTCCCGCGCACGACGACGAATAGATTCAAAGGTTGCGCGTGAAGTCGGCCAATCCGCACTGGACCCAATCCGACTAAGGACGGACGGTAGGCTCGTGCCCCTCAGAGGGGACATTTAATGAGCTGATGATGAAGCATTCCTCAGGCACTGATGTAATTACCAATCACCATATGCATTGCGGCAATAGTAGAACAATGTTATGAGAAAGGCAATAGAGCAATTAGTTGGAGAGCATTAGGCGAGGTGGTCACCGGAGTGGGCTGATTAAATCTCGAGTGACGGTAAGGAATGACCGGCGTTTGAGAGGGCCGGATTTAGGGAGGCACGCTATTACACCCGTAACGTGAATAAGTGAGAATTGTATTAATTTTCGCATCAGCCAATTTAGATCACTTCATTATCATTATAATTACAGCCTAAAATGTCACTTATGATTTCTCGACTGCTGACGACATAACATTCATCTGCTATCAGGCACCTTAACCAGGTTATTCGTTCATCTGGTTGGGGGTTGGACGTTTCATTTTGCCTGACTTGAAATCCATACGAGAACATTTCCTCTCCATCACTGCACTTAACCGGGCTCTCTTGTCTCCAACAATCGAGTATAGAGAAACTGACTGTCAGTGATGAAGTCCGCATACATCCAACTGTAGGCTGACACGGATTTTAAATCCAATTTTTGAGTTAACTTGATACTAAGGCTTTACAAGACTCTTTATAATCACGAAATTTAAAAAAACTATTTTGTATCTACCAACTGATTCCACTGAGAAGTGTCCGACAAATAAAGTATTTATAAAATATTTGGGTTCGCAATGGGCTGGTCACGTATGTCGCATAACCGATGGCCGATGGAGCAGACGAGTTCTGGAGTATAGACCGCGTCTTGGCAAGTGTAGCGTAAGACCGATGTACCGACGACTTGCGAAAGATGGAAGCTGGATGAGGCAAGCGGAAAACCGGGATATCTGGCGCAAGATGGGGGAGACCTATGGTCAGCAGTGGACTGCGTTAGGTTGAACAGAAAGATAAGTTCGCTTCGGTGTAACAGTGTGCCCCGTGATGTTTAATCCGAGCGGCTACCTGGCCATGTCGCTGCGAAGGCTGCGGCCGACCCCATTGCGACCGGACACAATCACTATTTAGAACATTTTGACGAGTTACAGAGCTGTTCAACGTTTCGAATGTTCCAATTTAAAAAATCTTTATTCAAATGTTCCAATTTTAAAATTCGACGTTATTCTGATGTTACAATTTTAAAATTCAAAGTTGTTCCAATACTCCAATTTAAAATTCAACGTTATTCGAATAATTGAATTCTAAAATTAAATTAATAAGATTAGCTATTAACCAGGCATCGGTGTGCCTTTTAAAAAATGCATTGTAAGAAAGTTGAATCGTGTTTATTCTTTAAATTTTAAACACTACATAGAGTTAAAAGAGGATTTGATGACGTAGTAAAACTCTGTTATAGATCATGAAAGTTCAGTAATCAGTCATCAGAAGTGGCTGAAAAATATTCTGTAAAGTCTAAGCGTACTTTGGAAGGCATTTTAGTTAAGTGTCCGCTATTTTAGGTTGTAATCATTTAGCCCGAAGTGGGTCTATATGGTACAAGAGCCATGCTTTATGGAGAGGTCTGCTTAGGGACGTTATAGGTTGTATGATCGGATAATTTTAAACTATAGTAAAAGCAAGTAATTCAGAGCTTTATTTAGACACAGTTATATTGTACCAAAAACAAAAGGTCGTTACCAATCTATACTAATATATAAAGCTGAAGAGTTTGTTTGTTTGTTTAAACGCGCTAATCTTAGGAACTACTGGTTCGATTTGAAAAATTCTTTCAGTGTTAGATAGCTTATTTATCGAGGAAGGCTATAGGCTATATGTCATCACGCTACGAGTAAAAGAAGCGGAGTAACAATGAAGAATGTTTCAAAATCGGGGGTATTTTTTCATACTTGGAGCTTCCGCTGCGTACGCTGAGTAGACGGTTAAAGTTTCACAAAAGTCATGTATGAGAGTATTGTTCTCCTTTTAAAGGTCTACAAGAAAGTCCGCGACAGCATGTGTCTATCTTTAAGGATAGCTCACTATAACATATTTTTTGCTAAAAAAAAAATCTGAAATTGACCCCGAAACCTTTGAAGTTGGAGGGAGGGGAAATCCTATGTATAGTGATAAATGAAAGTACCGTGTTATCCCGAATTTAATGCGAGCGAAGCCGCGGGCAAAAGCTAGTGAATTATAACATCACTTACACCTTGAAAAGGTAAATTTGGAACTAGCAATAACAACTACTACTTATGTATGACTTGTAAGTTATATACAAGTGTTACAAATTGAAGTAAATAAGGGAATACGTAGATAAGATAAGAGTAAAAAGGTAGATACGCCATCTGTGCCTTAAAAACGAACCGCAAAAGACAATGCAGTTGTAGGCTTTGTTTAGGTAAATGAAAGCTCATTCGAAATATATGTGCTGTCGCTGCATTTGGAAAACTTTTTTCGATTGTTTTGTGAGCATATCACGAATCTATACAGCCGAACATTTTAGTAAATAGATATTTTTAATTGCTCTATAGGTTTTTATAAAATAAAAGTTAGACGCAAGTGGGCTGTAGCCCAGAATAAATGTATTTTTTTCGTTTGTTTCTAGAGCGGTAAATTAGATAAAAATAATATTTCCTTATGTAACATTATTTTATGCTCAGTTTATGGAATATCAAGTTGTGGAGACATTACTGATTTTTGTAATAGCACCTAATTTTTTATATTTAAATGTATTGTTTGTTTCCCAAATAAATAAATAACGTAACTCTATGACCCAAAGTGTGCCCACTTGAAGATAGCCCAACTTCAGTCTATCACTGGTCTTTCAATTAACAGTGACCGAGCCCAGCAGTCGGCTGTACAACCGAGATATATTAGATCAGGGGGGTAACCACAATCTCTTAAAACAGTATTGTTACATCAGCATTTTTGTACCAGAAAAGACGAAGTAATATTATTGTAACACTGTTTTAAGAGATGGCGGTAACCCCCCAGATCTTCTAAACTAACTTCTAACTATCATAAGAAAAATAAGATGTTTCTAGGCAGGCATGACCCATCCTCGGCCGCATCATCACTTACAATCAGGTGAAATGGCGGTCAAATGTCTGCCTATAGAGAATTAAAAAAAAGAAACTTTTCAAAGAAGTTAAGTAAACCCATTCTAACTGGCCAGATAGTTTCCTTCTAATAGTCAATTACTGTCCACAAGTTAACGGAGGCCGCCCACAGTTCTCCAGCCTTAACCCTCATCCATCCACGCCGTCTAACCTTTTAGGACAGTTACTATACTGTAGTTTCATAAATACATAGAATGCCGGTGGCTCATTGGTGTGGACTGTTGCCTTCCAAAGTTCCGATCTGGAGGGTGCAGGTTCAAATCCCGCCACGCACATATGCATTTCGATTTTTCGAAATGATATGTACGTTTATCTGACGCTCTTACGGTGAAAAAATATCGTGAGGAATCCTGCTCACGCCTATGAAGAGATTCAAAGGTTGTGCGTTAAGTCGGCCAATCTGCACTGGGTCCAAGTCCATAATTCGTCTGTACTGAATTAATATCATATAAATCAAATGTTTCCACAAATTGTGCCCACATATTATGAGAATTTGTAAATTATAAATATATTTATACTTGTTTGCTTATATACACCGATTAGCAGGAATATAAAATAAGACTTTTTGGAATTACAAATATTAACCAACTATCCTATCTTATTATTTAAAGTAAAAGCAAAGATTTATTTCATTAGGCTCATAAAATTACTTGAAAACAAACATATTTTTGTGTGTTTTGCATAGCCTCTCTTTTTTTCAAATAGTATATCATTTTTCATACGGTATTCAATCATTATACATAATACATGTATAAAAACTACTAATGATAATTCCTTGTTAAAAGTGCATAGAGTACTATTTAGAAAGCACCGTCTATATCTATCCTATATTTTAATAACAAAGTAAACTTACAGCCATAACGTAAATATTTCTGTTTAACAACACGGATGGATAGGCAAATTAACGAAATGTCGAGCTTCTAAGATCATAGTGAAGCGCTCGTCACGAGTGGTAAACCACAATGTTGCTTTTACAACTCGTGTTGCTGTTTGGTTCCACTTTGACGACCTCCTAATTGAGAAGGATTGCTTTTGTTTTCATATTTATTATAATATTATATCATTACATCTGATGTTTTTTTGCTCTTACAACACTTTGACTGTCATGAAATTAGAAACAATATAAACTTTTTAGACACCTGTCAGAATTTGATTATTAAACTATTTTTTTTTACATGTAGCGTTTGACAATCGAATTCCGATCTTCTTTTTTTGGTGTGTTTTTTTTATAAATGTTAAGAACATAAGTTAAATACTTTTCGGCCAGCACAAGTCGACCGCAAAATAATATAGTCCTTAATTGGTGTAATGACTCATGTGGTGTAATTGGTTGAGATGTTAGCTCTTACACCAAGGTTCGACTCCCGGGCCGTACAAACATTTTGTGGGCATGAACTTGTCTGGTCTGAGTGCTTTATATGCATAACATGTAAATATTTACAAAAATATATACAAGTTTGTTTATCTGTTATATACCTAGTACCCATATTACAGGCTTAATGCTTAGTTTGAGACTAAATGGCGCTGTGTACATTTCAGTGGATAATTATTATTTTTAAAACTATTTATTACTAAATTGTTGTAATTTTGCAAAACGAAATATGCTATAGTTGTGGCAACTTTACCCGGGAAAGCCCGCTTGGAGAAGCCTGTAATCACGTCTGCCGCTCTCAGAGTTTTCGCTCCACATTTACCTTCATTCCGTGATTTTTAGTTCAAAATTTGATTTCAATAAAACTCGACGGTAACTTTGCTTCGTTAACGTTCGAGTTTAAAACTTTTGATTTTATTCATAAATCAGTGAGCCGATTTGAATTTTTGATTTTCTTTGTTTAATTCCATTATTTAATGAAGGATGGATTGTTTGTGACAGTGCTTAGTTGTAATTTTTTTTCCTGAAAATTTTCAAATTCGGACCTTCCCCATTTAAATTTGGAACATCAAGACGCTTCTCTTCATTATTTTAAATTTGAAATTAGAACATCACGACCAAGGTGACACTAAATCACGACATNAACACAGAGCCGTAAGGCTGAGAATGGCTTGCCCACGTGACGGCTACTTAACAGGAATTGATGTAGTGATTTCAAATTCGTCTCTTGCATTCTATGGGCGCCTGGTACTTCAGATTCAGTTTTTGCGCGCATTTGTTTTTGTGTTTTTAGGTAAAGTTATCGTGCCCCTCGGTGGAGACGTATAAAGCTGATGTGAAAACAAGAATTACCTACAGTAATACAATTGATTTAAAAACACAAAGCCTTGGTAACCATGTCATATTTGTTGACTTAAACATTAGTTTATTTGACCCCGTTTAACATACTAAAAAATAATGAATTCAGAACTGACTAATCTGTGATAGTATATGATTCATTTTTATTATATTTGTATCGGAGCGTCGGTGGCTCAATGGTGTGGACTGTCACCTTCCTACCGAGAGGGCTGAGGTTCAAATCCCGACACGTATCAATATGTTTTCGAATTTTCGAAAATATATGTACGTTATCCGACGCTCTTACGGTGAAGGAAAACATCGTGAGGAAACCTTCATGCACGCCTGCGAAGAGATTCGAAGGTTGTGTGTGAAGTCGCCCAATCCGCACTGGGCCCGCGTGGACGACTAAGGCCTAATCACCCTATACGGGTAGGCTCGTGCCCCTCGGTGGGGATGTTTAATGAGCTGATGATGATATTTGTATCAAAAAATGGCACGCGTTGCTGATTAAAATTGCGAGTGTGAGTCGGACTCGCCCTTAAAGGGGAAGGGTTCCGCAGCAGCAAGTAACATTAAACAAAATATTTTTTACATACTTAGGCACCTACTACAGCTTTATTATGTGAAAATAGTGGTTCACCGTTTGTGACGTATGAAAAATCTACTTCGAAGGGCACATTTAGTCCGATGTTCCGGCTTATAATAGATAAATATCCACTGACATTCACACAGCGCCATCTAGCCCCAAAGCGTGAAGCCTGTATTATGGGTACTAAACAACGGATAAACATACTTATATGTTTTTTTTTGGAAATATATACATATTATACATAGAAAACACCCAGACCATTACAAACAGACATGTTCATGCACACAAATGTTTGTACTGCCCGGGGATCGAATCCGGAACTCTCGGTGTAGCAGCCGACGTCTCAACCGCTACACAAAAATGGGTCGTCTTCATTTGCACCACCAATCCGCATTGGGGCCACGTAGTGGTTTCCGGCCCAATCTCCCCATTCACATGCTGTGCGACGAGGCCTGTGGCCTGTAGTGTAAACGTAATAGGCTGATAATGAATTAGATAAATATTGTTTGAAACTGAAATGATACTTCAGGTAGGTAACAGGTGTTTATCAGATATTTGTATTTTCCCCGAATATTGTATACTCAAATAAATGACATGTATGAGAAAAATAATTCAAAAATGTGTCATTCAATCTTTGTTGTTGGCTTTTTAACACTTTGTTGTTGGCTTTTTAATACTATAGTGATAAGGGATTTAAAATTAAAATACTGTATAACAGTTCGACTACTAGTCCGGGCAAGTTAAAAATAATCGGATTTTGGAAGAATGTATATTTATCTATTTCATTTAATTCACCAGTTGATTGGTGTGCATTGTATGCGTGTTATTTATCGACACGGACCCTCCGGGAGCACGCGCCATTAGTTTAACGAGAACGACCAAATTGACAACTCTATTGAAAAACATGTTTGTGGCGAATAGCTCAAGTCAACTAAAGTCAGTTTTAAGTTAAGTACGTAGGGGGATTTAATGTCTTTGTCACTCTGTTCTGGGGCCCAGTACTCTTGATACCTTGTGAAATTATTTGTAATGCCTTTTCAGGGTTCCATAGCCAAATGGAAAAAAACGGAACCCTTATAGATTCGTCAAGTCTGTCTGTCCGTCCGTCCGTCGCCTTCTGTGACACCCTTTTTTCTCCGAAACTATAAGCACTACACTATTCAAACTTTGAAAGTATATGTATTCCGTGAACCGCTATTAGGTTTTGACAAGAAACTTGAAAAAATAATAATATATTATAATTTTTTAAAGTTTTTTGGGGCTCCCAATACTTTGAACTGAAACTCAAAATTTTTTTTTTCATCTTAACCCCGCGTATCCATGTGTAGCTCTTGAAAAATGATATCGAGGAATATATATTTTTTTTCAAATTGAATAGTTCAAGAGACACTACCAAAGTTGAAAAAAAGTGTGCCCCCCCCTCTAATTTCTAAACTATGGGGTTGATATAATCAAAAAATAAATATGATGTAGATGACCATGAATTCTAACAACAAAATTAAGTTTGAACGATTTCTGGTGTGTAGTTTTTTTATACGTCATAAACGGTGAACCACTATTCTTTCTTATTAAACTGTAATAGGTGCCTAAGTACTGTTACGCGCTGGGGGTTCCGGATAAATTATTGCCAAACACGAAGAATAACACGGTAACACACTTTATTAATTAACCAATATTAAATCACACACAACACTAATTACACTTACACTCGTACTAATTAATCAATTAACGCACGCACTAAAATCCGTAATTAACACTGCACACTATAACACAACACTTTCCGCACACACACGTAATAATCACACGTTAACTCTTCACACTGTTATATCACACTCGACGATCCCTTAGATATCGCTGTATCACTCGCTTCTTCCTTGTAGTCGCAGGTATTTCGCTCTTCGTTCGCTCTTGAGTAGAACACAAGACTCCCGGCGCACCCGTCGGCCCGCCTTATATACCTGTCCGGCCGCTGAGCTCGAAGCGTCGACGTCATTCTACATAGTTCGCGAATTATCTAGAACATACTAGACTCTTTGCTATTTGACAATTCGCATGTCATACTCTATGGACTGTCTGTGGACTGACGTCACATATTAGCCGCCATATTTAATGACATTTTAATTACGTCAATTCGTAACACTGCCCCCTTCCAAGAAATGCTCGTCCCGAGCATTATCTCCATAGAAACGCGCTAATCGATCCACATGAACAATCTTGGATGCTCCTCGTGGGTGCTTGCGTATACGGTACGTGACGTCGTTAATTTTGGTTATAACTTGGTACGGTCCATCCCATTTAGCTTGAAGTTTGGGAGACTTTCCTTTGCTTCGAAGTGGGTTATGTAGCCATACCAATGAACCTTCTTCAAAACCTTGATTGTTTACGTTGCGATCGTAACGTGTTTTGGCCCTCTCGATGACTGCTGTTGTTGGGCAGTTGTAATTGCTGCCCTGTCTACATGTTGTTCAGTCCGCCATGCGTTAATTTGCTTGCGGCAGTTGGAGCGAAGATGGCCTTTGAGCCCACAGGAATAACATCTAGGGATAAATCTCCGCAAATATCGACAATCAGCCGTTTCAACAACTTCCCTGATGTGGTGGGTTCTTTGGTCTTGTCGCACTGCTTCCACTTCCAACGCATGGGCCAAGCGTCCTTTAGCGTAGCGTGGTGTCCAAGTCGCACAGCTGCTCTCACCTCCAAATCCCGTATGCCATCCACAAAGGCCTGCACCAATATCTTCTGAGCTAGTATGGGCTCTGTTCGATATGCTTTACGAACAAGTTTCTCAATCTCCAATCCCCACTGTTGTAAATTCTCACCAACGCGCTGGACCCGTTCTTTAAGCTGAGCGCGAAACACATGTTCCAAATGAGCATCACCAACCTGGATTCCAGTGCTTGCACCAACTGTCCATATGTCACATCGTCGCCAAGAGTTTCAAGAACAAACAATGCTTCGCCCCTTAGGCCCAATGTTAGCGCCGTCAAAGCCTGGGATTCTGTCCACGAGTTCATTTTCTTAACCACCCCGAACTGTACTTTGTACGCCGACCATGACGTTGTCCCATCGAATGGCGGCACTTTAACGCCTTTTGTTGAAGGCGCGCAACCAACGGATAGCGGGCTACCGTTGGTGATCTTTAGCTCCTTCACTTCCTTCTTGAGGTCGGCAATCTCGACGAAAGCTTCCGTAATGTTTCTCATGATGGCCGACTTGCTCCTTAATTTCTTGAAGATCCTTCACAAACTTGGTATGGATGTCCTTGATAAGGAGCATTTGTTCTTCTTGTCGACGAGCCTGCTCTTCCTTGTAGACCTGCAGCTGCGCCTGTAATAGCCTCGTCTGCTCCTCCCTATCAGCCTGGAGTTGCGCTTGTAACAGTCGAGCTTGTTCCTCCTGTCGGCGAGCCTGTTCCTCCTTATCGGCTTGGAGTTGCGCTTGTAACTGTCGAGCTTGTTCCTCCTGTCGGCGAGCTTGTTCCTGTAGCAAC
Source organism: Leucinodes orbonalis (assembly GCA_019425675.1). Taxonomy (NCBI): domain Eukaryota; kingdom Metazoa; phylum Arthropoda; class Insecta; order Lepidoptera; family Crambidae; genus Leucinodes; species Leucinodes orbonalis. The sequence goes on from PQWD01003731.1 coordinate 41,223, forward strand.
GCCATCAATGCAGCCATATCGAAAGTGGACGCTGCAGAGGCCGTAGATGGTCCCGGCACACCTTCTGTTGCAGTCGCTGGGCTGCCCGATGATGGCGACTCTTCAAACCGGCTCCTGTCCATAGCGGCTTGTCGCTGGCTTCTAGTACGAACAACGTCCGTATCTTCCTTCGGTAGCACAGGCATAATTTATCCCACTTCTGACACCAAATGTTACGAGCTGGGGGTTCCGGATAAATTATTGCCAAACACGAAGAATAACACGGTAACACACTTTATTAATTAACCAATATTAATCACACACAACACTAATTACACTTACACTCGTACTAATTAATCAATTAACGCACGCACTAAAATCCGTAATTAACACTGCACACTATAACACAACACTTTCCGCACACACACGTAATAATCACACGTTAACTCTTCACACTGTTATATCACACTCGACGATCCCTTAGATATCGCTGTATCACTCGCTTCTTCCTTGTAGTCGCAGGTATTTCGCTCTTCGTTCGCTCTTGAGTAGAACACAAGACTCCGGCGCACCCGTCGGCCCGCCTTATATACCTGTCCGGCCGCTGAGCTCGAAGCGTCGACGTCATTCTACATAGTTCGCGAATTATCTAGAACATACTAGACTCTTTGCTATTTGACAATTCGCATGTCATACTCTATGGATGTCTGTGGACTGACGTCACATATTAGCCGCCATATTTAATGACATTTTAATTACGTCAATTCGTAACAGTACATAAAAATTGCTGTTGCAGAACCCTCCACGGGCGAGTCCAACTCGCGCTTGGCCTATTTTCTATTTCATACGTAGGCTATTGTCTACTAGCTTATACGACATTAACTAATGTTCACAAGTTCTCGATATAAAACTGACAAACCCTAAAGGAAAGAACTTCATATACTTTATACTAATATTATAAAGCTGAAGAGTTTGTTTGTTTGCTTATTTGAACGCGCTAATCTCAGGAACTACTGGTCTGATTCGAAACAATTTTTCAGTGTTAGATAGCTCATTTATCGAGGAAGGCTATAAGCTATATATCATCACGCTATAAGCAATAGAAGCGGAGCAGCAATGAAAAATGTTTCAAAATCCGGGGGGAAATTTTCTTACTTGGAGATTCCGCTGCGTACGCTGCGTAAACGGTTAAAGTTTCGCAAAAGTCATGTATGAGAGTATTATTACCCTTTTAAAGGTCTACTAAAAAGTCCGCGACAGCACATGTCTATCGTTTAACGTTAGCTCCCTATAACATATTTTTTGCTAATTTTTTTTTGTAAAATAATGCATCATTTGGCGAAGCTATTTTCATAGACATGATATCAATCCTTATCAAAAAAAAAACTTTATTTATCACAAGTATTTCATTTGAAACAAAATTGCCTTTTACATCATTCAATTTAAATTTAAATGAATATCTTATGAGATATCGCAGTTTCAACTTACCTATATAAACGAAGTAGCGGGTAAAAGAGAGCTTTAGGCCAAAGTAACTATTCCACGCGGACGAAGTCGCACGCAAAAGCTAGTCGCTAATAAAGGTACATTATTATAAGAGATTTTGTATCTAAAACTTAATTAATAGTGTGTAAAATCGTGTACAATTTAAATTATTTATCAGCCTTAGATCAACAATTAACTAACTAAATGCATAATCACGAAGAAACGTCAACCAAAAAATGTCCGAGACGCTTGACGCAACGTTGATGTATGACATAAAATGATTCATTAACGGGTCACTGAAAGAAGTGCAAAATCAAAATACGTGTCATTATGAAATTGTAATGAAAACTTGAAGATTTTGCACAACCGACGTGATGAGCTGAATTTTGCCGCAGACACTTTTTGAATGAGTTTGTGTGTCTGGTTAATTTCTTGTTTATCTAAGGTCCTAAATTAAAAAATGCGGAAAGTCTCAAATGAAATTTCACCCGCCTGTTGGAGGCAAGTTCTTAAAAAAAATATGTACGTTAATTTCTCTTGTTGGTGATAAATCGCCAATCCAGTATTTGGCTTTATACCTTGCATATTGCCGTATGCTCCATACAAAATTCCACCCCCCTTTATAGGGTGGTGTGTTCGAAAGACACAATAACTAGCCTATGTCAATCTGTATGCTTTCAACTATCTTCACTTAAAAAATCACGAAAGTTCGTTGCTCGGTGTAACCGTGAAAAACAGACACAATTTCACATTGGTGATATTAGTATGAATTATCAGAAAATCAAAGAGCCATCCCGTCACTATTTGCCGATGCACCCCAAACGGGACAAATTAAGTGCGAACTAACCAGTTGATGGATCAGATGAGGGACGCGCTCCCCTAGGGAGAAAGTATATTTATTCACGATTAAATAATAATATTTTATTGTCATTAAGAATGTCGAAGTTGTGAATTATCTTATCTTGTTGAGACAAGGGTGTCAGGTTCGATCCCGGGCAGTACAAACATTGGTGTGCATGAATATGTCTGTTTGTATTGGTCTGGGTGTTTCTATGTATGTATTTACAAAAAGTATACAAGTATGTTTATCCGTTGTACAGTACCCATATTACAGGCTAATGCTTAGTTTTGGGGCTAGATGGTGTGATAAATATTATTGGATATGTCATCATCATCATCATCATCAGCTCATTAAACGTCCCCACCGAGGGGCACGAGCCTACCCGTATAGGGTGATTAGGCCTTAGTCGTCCACGCGGGCCCAGTGCGGATTGGACGACTTCACACACAACCTTCGAATCTCTTCGCAGGCGTGCATGAAGGTTTCCTCACGATGTTTTCCTTCACCGTAAGAGCGTCGGATAACGTACATATATTTCCGAAAATTCGAAAATACATTGGTACGTGTCGGGATTTGAACCTCAGCCCTCCCGGTAGGAAGGCGACAGTCCACACCACTGAGCCACCGACGCTCCAAAATATATTGGATATGTATTTAGTATTTATTTAAATATCACTATTATGGCGGGTAAAAAATAAGAAATGGTAAATAGGCAGACGATTTTAAATTGAAAAATCTCTAGTAAAATGGTCCTATTAAGACTTATAGAAGTATTGACTCTATGGCTTGTGGTCAAGACCTCTTCATGTTTCCCGACCCTCGCACTTAGACTGGCTGATCTCAAGTGCAAACATTCAGCACTCAGTGAAAGTGTCCTAAGTCAAAAGTTGTTAAATCGAGACAGGGAATCTTTAAAGAGTAAAGGGATTAACTTATATTTTTTTTAATCACAATAAATAAGGAGACGATAAGACGCCTTCAGTTAATATAATAGAACATTACAATTCCGGATAGGAAATTTTCTTTCAGTACTTTTCAATCAGAATATCATCATCATCAGCTCATTAAACGTCCCACCGAGGGGCACGAGCCTACCCGTATAAGGTGTTTAGGCCTTAGTCGTCCACGCAGGCCCAGTGCGGTTGGACGACTTCACACACTACCTTCGAATCTCTTCGCACGCGTGCATGAAGGTTTCCTCACGATGTTTTCCTTCACCGTAAGAGCGTCGGATAACGTACATATATTTTTGAAAATATTGGTATCCTCAGCTCCGGTAGAAGGCGACAGTCCACACCATTAAGCCAACGACGCTCTATCACTTACATCAGGTGAATCAATGCTCGTTTGCCTCCTGTTAAAAAAAAACGGAGCGGTAAGTGATTAACGATGAGTACGAACTAAATGTGTGTGAATGTGACGGGTAGCAGATGGATGTCAACTGCAAGGGATCGGTCCGCGTGGAAATCATTAGGGGAGGCCTTCGTTCAGCAGTGGACATATTGGGCTGTAATGATGATGATGATGATGACGAACAAAAGTTTTTTATTTATTTCATACTAGCTGATCCCCGCGGTGTTCTCAATTAGAGTATAGCAGTGTTGAATGCCACAGATATCCTGATATTTGTGTCACATACGCATAATTGAGGGTTATAGGGGTTTCAAATTCAATTCAAAAATGAATGAATTTTCGCGGCTTGTGAACCTTGCCTGCAAATACAGGGATCTGGGCTCCGAATATTATTTTGTTCCGTTCGGTGTCGAGACCCTTGGTCCGTGGGGTCCTAGTGCTTTGAGGCTTTTCAAAGAAATTTCCAAAAGGTTAGTCGACGTCACAGGTGACCGAAGATCTGGCAGCTACCTTGGACAAAGAATCAGTCTGGCAATCCAAAGGGGTAACGCTGCCAGTATTTTCGAAACCTTGCCGAAAGGGACTTCTTTTAATTATATTTTTTAGTTTTTTTTTTTTTTAATGTTTAGGGTGTAATATATTTTAGTTAAAGTGTTATTTATGTACTCAATTAGTTTTAATAAATCATAGATAATACAAATAATTAAGTTCATTCATTCATTCAAAAATTCAAAATTCAATTTTTTTATGTATACATTCTTTATGTGTTGTAAGTGTAAGTACATTACAAACTTTTTAGTAATAACCAATGCATATGTCCCTAGACATCATTCGACCCTTCGACACCATCGGGGTGTCATGCGATATTCTTTTAATGTTGTTATCTTTGGTACCGAATGACAAGCGTCTAGGGATTTACAGAAAAATACAGGGAACTTTGTAGGGGTTCGAGAGCGAGATTTATATAGCAACAAAATACTAATTTGCATACTTAACTATATATGGAACAAAACGACAAGATGGCTTGGTGCTATATTTCGTAATTACATTTTGTGGTAAAAATAAATACTTATAATCAAACAGATTTAAAGCAGTGCGTAAATCGACGCTTAAAGCGAAATACCACGGAGCTTAGTAAAAAAGTATATAAAGTATCAAAATTTCAGAACATACATTGTATTCAATACAAAGGTAATCTATTTCATCTATTACTTTCATCATCATCATCATCAGCTCATTAAACTCCCACCGAGGGGCACGAGCCTACCTGATTAGGGTGATTAGGTCGTGGACGACTCACGCGGGCCCAGTGCGGATTGGACGACTTCACACACAACCTTCGAATCTCTTCGCAGGCGTGCATGAAGGTTTCCTCACGATGTTTTCCTTCACCGTATGAGCGTCGGATAACGTACATATATTTTCGAAAATTCGAAAATACATTGGTACGTGTCGGGATTTGAACCACAGTCCTCCCGGTAGGAAGGCGACAGTCCACATCACTAAGCCACCGACGCTCACACATTACTTTAACATATTAATAAAATTGAAGTGTCTGTTTGCAATATTGAAATAACATTTTTTTCTTCATGCATATGAATAAGATATATACGGTACATATGCCAAAAAAACAACTTTAAAATTTTGTCTGTTTGTTCGGTGTTATCTCTGAATCGGTTGGATGGATTTGAACAGGACTTTTTAGGCAGGTAGCTGAAGTAATTAGTGAAAATTGTAGAAAATACTTTTTTTTTAAATAAAGCAATGTTATTTCATGCACGCCTTCGAAGAGATTCGAAGGTTGTGTGTGAAGTCGTCCAATCCGCACCGGGCCCGCGTGGACGACTAAGGCCTAATCACCCTATACGGATAGGCTCGTGCCCCTCGGTGGGGACGTTTATTGAGCTGATGATGATGATGATGATGATGATTCTCCGTCAATACCGCACTGCACCCCTCGTCTCTAATACCCAGTAATTTTAATTAGACCAACAGCAGTAGTTAGGAAAAAAGAACTTGAAGCGCAACTAATATGGCTCACCAATGTATGTACCTGCGTAGAAGGCGAATTTTACAAATGAAAGATTCTTAGTTTATATTTCTTTTCCTTTAAACCGAGCTTTAAACAGACATATCCATGCACATAAACGTTTGTAGTGCTTGGGAATTATACCTAGAACCCTTCGTGTAGTAACTGATGTCGCAACCATTCTACTCTCGTAGGTCGTCAAAGGGAAGGATAGAAAAATACACAAGCGTTTAAATAATTATGTTCGTAAGTCGTCGTCGTTTTAAATTTAAATACCGAAGGTGCACTAGAATGTTTTTACTACTTACTAAACTTAATACTTACTTACTAAATACTTGACCATACTGTTCCATTAAAAGTTATTAAAAATAATCATGACCACCCCATCATGATGTTTGGTTTTCTCCACTCTTAATTAAATTGATTAAAAAAAAAGGAAATTGCATAAAAAATTGGAAACATATAAACGATTATCTGATTACGATTTTTACTGGGATCTAAGGCGAACGATTAAGAAGCTCGAGGCTTCGTGTTATAATCTTTTTATTACAAGGTCAGAACTAAACATAAGCAAAAATTCTAAACAATTTTGGTCTTTTATTAAATCCAAAAAAAATGAAAATAGTCTACGGGCATAATGAAATTGGTTGATGAGGAAGGCAAAGATGGTCAAACAATTGCAGACCTTTTTAACAAGATTTTTTAATGTGTTTTCGAGCCTGACTGTGCGGTCTTATCTGATATAATTATTAATGAATCTAGTGATTCTATTATCACTAATAGTATAGAAATTAATCACAATATTGTAGAAAAATACTTATCAAGAATTGATGTATCTAAGGGTAGTGGACCTGATGGTTTACACCCATAATTTTTGAAAACATGTAGTAAACAATTAACTAAAGCAGTTGCTCTTATTTTTCGATTGTCTATGTCCGAGGGTGTTATGCCAGTTTTATGGAAGCGTTCTTTTGTGGTTCCTATTCATAAGTCCGGTAGCAAGCATGATATCCGTAACTATCGTGGTATCTCTAAACTATCGATTTTACCAAAGGTTTATGAAAAAATAGTGTACGATAATTTATATCCCACAATATGTCCGCAATTAACTGCTCAACAGCATGGTTTTATTGCTAAACGCTCGACGGAAACAAACCTCTGTGAATTTCTTGATTTCATTCTTGAAGCTATGGAGGAAGGCCATCAGGTTGACACCGTGTACACCGATTACTCAAAAGCTTTTGATAAAATTTCTCATTCACTGTTAATAGCTAAAATTGAGGCAGCTGGTACACATGGTGATTTGCTTCGCTGGTTGACCTCCTACCTTAGAAATCGAACACAGGCTGTAACAATAAAAGGATTCACTTCTCTTTTCATTCCCATTACATCAGGGGTTCCCCAGGGATCACATCTTGGGCCCCTGCTTTTTAATATTTTCATTAATGACGTCATTGGTTGCTTCAAAACATCGACTATTTTATTATATGCAGATGATACTAAGATATTAAAGGTTATTAAATCCATAAATGATTGCAAGCCTTGCAAAGTGATCTAACGCGTCTATTTGAGTACTGCTATGCAAATTCACGTTCACAATAATAAAAATCCAATTAGGTTCGAGTATAAAGTTGGTGAGGTTAGTTTAAAAAGAGTCACGGAAATTAAGGATTTGGGTGTCCAACTGGATAGTGGATTGTATTTTGAATCACACATTAAAATGATCACTACAAAAGCGTATAAGCTTTTAGGATTTATTTTTAGACAGTCTACTGATTTCAAGAGCGTTAAAACATTGATACTTCTTTATCATGCTTTGTCAGGTCTCAACTTGAATATGCGTCCATGGTATGGAATTCACAGTATATGAAATACATTCAGATGATTGAGGGTATTCAAAATAAGTTTAGCAGAAGACTTAAATATAAGTTTTAACAAAATGGTAATAACAATTTTGTTCTTTAGAGAGCCGTCGAGAGCATAAAGACTAACGATTTTTATATAAAATAATTAATAATATGGTGGACAGTCCCTATTTACTCGGTAAGCTGACTTTCAAATGTTCTCGGTTAAGCGCGCGTAATAAAAAAACTTTCACAACTCATCTTTGTAAAAGAAATTATAGGCAAAATAGTTTCATTGTAAGAGCAACTAATAAATATAATGTAACTTATTCTCATGTTGATATCTTCAATGAGAAGATAGCTCGTTTCCGCCGTTCCATAAGGCTTGTAAAATAATAATTATTATTATTTTTTGTTGTTTTCAAATATTTTTTGTTGTTATTATAACAAATAACTTTTTGTTTGGCATCTGTCTCCAGTATATCTTAAGCGTATTACATGTACAATTCGTCTTTGGAAACTTTAAGAAGGCTAATGTGTTACCATATACAATATTTTGTACCTATGAATTGTAAGAAAGCTGTTTTTTTTCCTTAATAAATAAATAAAGAGATGTACTTATCTTTGTTCGTGCAGCTTAAAGCCAAGTTTCCTATGCGCAGAAGAAAAAAATGGGAAAATAATAAATTAGTGATGTGACACAAATCTAAGATCGTATAGGGATGGGACGCGTTGATCGATTCTGTTTAACAGTCATCGATTTTTGTTCATATCCTTTATGGTTTTATTTATTGTGGGAAGTCAACACAAGAAAACATGAATCTCATTAATTTGTTTTTACATGTTTAACGACCTTGTTATTCATGGTACACCAAAGAGGCGGTGTGCAACGAATTCCCGAAGTCATATTTTACTTCCAATTTCGTTATTTTCACTGTGACTGTCGATGCGTACTTATAAAGGTCGGAATAAGAGTCAATAAGCAAATTAAGCGAAAGAATGCAGTGGATATTAATGCCCAAAATGCGAGATTTATTTGGAGGCACGGTAGTGACCTACCAATACGAGCCAAGCTAAGCGGAAGGCTCTCTCTTTTTTTATGTTACCAAGTGTACAGGACGGTGAAGATGCTCACCTGATGGTAATTGATACGCCATGTAAGAGCTGCAGATACTAACAACTGATAAACAGTTATTAGTTTTGCATTACCGTCGCACAGCTCCCGACACCAGAGAAAACAGATGTTAAGTCTCTTATAACCGGTAATTTCTCTAACTACAGTCATCGATATTTTTTGCTACTTCCTAAAGTGCTAGAAAGCTGATATTTGGTATGGTTATCTAAGTTTAGATGCAACCAACAAACAAAACAATCTTAAACTTTTAAGTTGCCCCCCAAACTCCTAAAACTGTTTGTGGAATTTTATATGAGAATTTTACCAATTTTATGAAATAGGGTATGAAAGTTCAAACGAAACCGCAGACAGTCACTAAAAAGCCTATTAATAATAATATTATTTGTTTTATGTTAGTAACACACAGTTCATTATACTAATAAAAATAAAGAACGGAAAAATTAATAAGTACTTAAGAAATAATAAACACTAAAAAGCTGCCTTTGCCTCTTGCAACAAAAAACAAAAACGAACAAAAAAAAATTGAAATCCTACCAAAATGAAATGTTCACGTAGGTAAAATGTTGCCAAGACAACCACATGAGGTTTACCCAGTGAAAAAGTTCTACATATCAGTAAATATGTATGACTTGGCTGTTGCGTTACATCAGATCAGAAACTAAACATAAGCGTCACCTCCACGACAGTAGCGAAACGATGAAGCCGGGTAGGATAGGTTCGGTAGAGTTAGCCAGTGTAGATTCAGAAACTTGGCTCTACATGAAATCTGCTATCTTTTTCATTGGGCAAACCTTATGTGATCGTCTTGACTACATTTTACAGGAAATCTTTTTGATGAGATTTTAATAAGCAGATTATATTGTATTATTACTAATAACGAATAGTTTTATCGATATATTCGTAGTATTGAAAGTTTCGGAAAACTGACATATGATAGACAGACACACATGTGGAATCAATAAGGGTTCCGGTTTATCCCATTTGGTTCTCTCTTCTTAGCCGTGCACTCTTAACAGAGTGATCGTAGCTGTTGATGGAAGGGGTTGCGTCTCGCCGTCGCCATTAGGTTCTAAAGCAGCCGCACATCGTGAGATGTTCCTCCACATTTGTCGTCTCACAGCGTTGCGAGTACATTATACTGCGGTCAGCTGCGTAGTCTTTCTGAGAGGTCAATCCAGCGGTGGGTGACCGGATTCGAGATCTCTTGCCTTCTGTGTGGCCCTTGCACTACAAGTCCATTTGGCTAGGAACCCTAAAAATATATTCGCTCTATTATTTCTTCAAATGTAGCTTCAACATCTCCTATTTTTTGTTCGACCAGTATATCACACATCTACACACACATTAAAAAGCAATACTAACATACATTTTCTTTGTTACAGAAAAGGCTTAAAACTTCGTCAGCTGACAGATGGCCGCCATTTTGTGCAATCATTTACGCACCAAATGGCGAACTGCAAGACTGCGAATACATAACGCAAGGGAAATCAGCGAGAAACTTTCTAAAGACACTCAGGAAAGAACTAAAGCTAGCATTAGACGAAGAAAGCTATAGATTGACGCAGAAGAAAATTAACTTTGACGAAGACAAATTTTACCGCCATTTTGGCAATTTGACATTAAGAATATTAAGGAAGGGCGAAAGGCTGCCCGCAGATGTGTCAGATTGGTTCAACTACGACAGATTAAAAATGGAATGCCTTCAGAGGCATAGAGAGTTGCAACAGATGATGGAGAACCGAAATAAGGTTTCCGAAAATTCATTGGCTAGGTAAATAAGTGGTCTTGCTTTGGTAACAAAACGTCTTTAATTTTTATGACTAACATTTTTTAATCTAATGTTAAAAAAATTGTAAGGATACCACAGTTATTTTTTTCAACCATAAATTCAAGACGTTTTTTACACCGCACTGCTATCTAGATTTTTCTAGATCTATCGTTTAAAGTCTTTTTTATCACCGGCATCGACCGTATTGACCTCTCGCACGTATCCATCTATCTGTCTTTAAAGTCCGTTCATTTGTACATCATCGACTGCAAAAAAACCTATCCACTGTGCTATGGCAACACTTAATCAACTCATTTCCCAATATACCACTATTAGTACCGAAATATATACAGTGTACATTTATAAATAAATATTAAAAACAAATGGCACCCGGATTTGTCGTGTTACAATAATTACATAACTGAAAAAAATTTTTACACATTATGGATTTTGTACCGTGAAGCTTTCAAATGCTTAAATATAAAAAAATATTATTTAAGTTGGCCTTATGCAAGGCAGTTTCTAGTCGGCTGATATAATGCTTCTTTCAATAGAATATTCTAAGAGGTCATATCTAAACTATCTTTTCGGTGGAGGATTTCGGAATATTTCATATATACATCAACAACAACATCAAAAAATCGGCAATTTTACAATTTATTGGCATAGCATTACAAAAACCTTCTTACAAAAAATAACTTTTCTAGTTTAAATGTCAGTTATTGTTTATGTAGAGCTTAAGCTTATTCATCGTTATTAATTATTTTAATATTGAACACTTAAATATTAAATTTAAGATTAATATTATTTATTTTTGACTTTTGACAATTAAACATTAATTTATTTGAAAGCTCCATAACACACAATTTTTTGTAAGCTTCCCTTCTTGTGATTCCGAGCTTGATTTTGCTATTTTATTCTTCGTTTATTTTGCACATATTTCTTGTCTCAGTAACAAAAAATCTTCATTCACTAAATCATTTAGCCTCTTTTACCATCATAACCATTATCAATCATTTAAATAACGGATTAAAATAAAACACAACTTCTAATTTCCATAGAATGTGTTAACCAATCTGTCAAAATTAACAACTAATTTTCGCGCCAGTTTTTGTTTTTTTTTTATGCCACTGTTTTTGCCAGCCACTAACACCAGCAAACGGAACAGGTCGCGGCGTTCGTTTCGCGCCAATTTCATTGTCCCCGGGACAAAATGGTGCGGCGCTGGGCAACTGGCGGAGCAATACGCCGAGCTCGGGGTTGAGAGGGCGGAGGACCGATGCTGTAGGTCCCACGATTACTGTAGGCGGAACATCGGCCCGTTCAAGAGGAAATACGGATACTTCAACTTTAGGCCGTATACTGTGTCCCACTGCAGATGCGATAGGAGGTTTGTTTATTTTCGTTTTTTTTTGTTTTTTTTTTCACCTTGGAAGTTGACATGGGGAGTGTGTCGCTTTGGAATACGGTTCGAATAGCTTGAAGCATATACGGATGTTGTTGTTGAATTATATACGAAATAGACAACAATTAAAATAGACAAACTTTTGGATGATTCGAAACATAATTAAAAAAAAATCAAAATATATTTTATTTCAACCAAATTTTTATTCATCATTTTCAATGTTAAGTATTACTTCTTCACTTTTTAATGTTGGAAGAAGATTTCCCTGTAATTTCCCCTAATTGTATTTACAGCTATTATGGGCAACAAGAAACCTCTTAGCCTAGAACAATTTATTATTGCTTACAAAATTAAAACATTTTCTAAAACTTTTTGATTATTTATGGGATATGATTAATTATCTGTTTTGTTAAAACATGGAATCGGTCGTTAACCTATATCTTTACTTTTATGGAATAAAGTAAATAATAAACAATCCAAGAAAGAATGACCGTTTAGATAGTGATCTTGATTTTTCTTTATTAAGCTTAAATTACCAAAAATTCGTCTATTCCTTATCCAAATCAGACTTAGACTTAGGGAGTGTTTACACAGCTTTTGTAAATAATCCGGTTTTTATTTAGATTGAAACGTCAAAATAGTAGGTTTTGTGTGGTTTGGTTTTGGTTTTTGGTGGTGGTACTTTACATCACAAAATTTAATTTAAAACACACACAAACACGGCATTATTATAAATTTTACATACGGTGAATATACATAATCTCGACTTAAATGTGATGAACGTTTATTTAATCTTTTGTATCGCATAAGTATGTAAACGGGCAGTATTTTATTTAAAAGCTTATGGCCTTTGGCTCTTCTCAGCTTCACCGGGCTAGTGGCGAGAGCATATAACTCTCAGCTTTAAAAAATATGCAACGTACCCATAGGTGTCCCAGGGACTCAAAGGGCTAAAAAGGGCGTAGGGGCTAGGAAGCCTAGTATATATTTGGGGAAAAAGCAACACGGTACGTTGCTGGTAACGCGAATAGGGACTGGTCAAACCTACAGGACTATACGACGATATCCCCTCTAAGGCGGAAGCTTGGTTTTGAAGTGTTGCGTCTGGCGTCTAATGAAGACGCTTTGCACGCTTTGTACTAGGTTGTTTTTAGTTGAGTTTAAAGTATATCTTTAGAGAGCTCGGTGGCTCAATGGTGTGGACAATCGCCTTCTGCGAAGGGCGCAGTATCAAATCTTGCAACGTACCAATGTGTTTTCGAATTTTACAATTATATGTACGTTATCCGACGCTCTTACAGTGAAAACATCGTGAGGAAACCTGCGCACGCCTGCGAAGAGATTCAAAGGTTGTGCATGAAATCGGTCAAACCGCACTGGGCCCGCGTGGACGACTAAGGCCTAATCACCCTATACGGGTAGGCTCGTGCCCCTCGGTGGGGACGTTTAATGAGCTGATAATGATAATGATGTATATCTATTCGATAAAAATGTTGACTGACAGATCAATTTAATGTTTTATTCCTCTCTTACTGATTTGTTGTTTCGGTGATGGTGTCTTAAGACTTTGGTTATGGTATTTAAATATTTTTCTTTCAGATTTACGAATACCAAACTTATCACGATAGTATTTTTTATGTGCAAAGAAAACATTTGTTTTGTTTACTTTTACACCATAATTAAAATATCTACTAACATTCACATATAACTATGTATAATATGTATGTATTGCAAAAATGTATATAAGTATGTTAATCCGTTGTTTAGTACCCATTGAGAAGCTTGTATTCTCGCTTAATCATGGCGCTGTGTGAATGTTAGGATCACCATCAGCAGCTCATTATAACGTCCCCACTGAGGGCACGAGCTACCCTTAAAGGGTGTGAAGGCCTTAGTAGTCCCAGTGCGGTTTCGCCGACTTCACAGACAACCTTTGAATCTCTTCGCAGGCGTGCACAGGTTTCCTCACGATGTTTTCCTTCACCGTAAGAGCGTCGGATAACGTACATATAATTTCGAAAATTCGAAGACATTAGTACGAGGCTGGATTTGAACCTGCGATCCCTCCAGATCAGAAGGCAACAATCCACACCAATGAGCCACCGACGCTCATTTTGATGGCCCGAAAAGATTGATGTTTCCGTGCTTGTTAAGCCGTCGCTACAATTTTGATATGGTACTGAACACCCACCAATCTGCATTGAAGCCGCGTTGTAGATCGTCATTGGGCCCTATATTGGGGGGAAGGTCTGTGCCCTTCAGTGAGCCGTTATAGGCTGATAATGTTTTAATTTCTTAATGGGGGCCTTAGTCATCTAATGGACGTTATGCCGATAAAGCTTATTTGAACTAGTACTAATAATATACTTAAAATTCGATTTGTTAGGTCCTATCTAAAATAAAGAGTCCCATCAGAATCGATCCAGATATTATTATATCTAATGAACTACGGACAAACAAATGTGCTTAAAGTAAAAAGTTATTTTAATGTTACAAACAGAAACTCTTTTTAATTTTGTATAAATTTCAACTAAAGTCAAAAACAGTCTGTGACTTTTTAATCTATGGTCGTGATAGATCATTTGCGGCTGTGGGAATGATCCGATGTTTATGTGCACTTGGAGTACATGACGGATTTACACAACACCACATTTTATGGCTGTTATTATTTTTATAGTTTACCTGTTGGTGGTCCGATGCCTTTGCCTACGCTGAGTGGCGAAATAAAAAAGATGCAACCATAGATATCGACTCCGTAATGGTTTTTGAAAAGCTCATCTAAATGACAGGATCTTACTTTTTAAGATAAATAAGTCTTAATGCCCAACATAATACAAAACTTATGTTGGCTAATGGATTATTAAAACTATGAATAAAATGAAAAATGTACAACTATGGATTCGGACTTGAAATTGACGAAAATAAAAAGATTCTTTCACGGCTTACATTCACGTAAATATAACATTAACAAGTTAAGAATCCACGGACTTTTAAATTAATAATTAACAGCAACCCAATATAAATACGCTAGGATCCAAAATCAAAACGACCATTAGAGTCATAAAATTCCCGCTCCAAAAAAGAGGTCATCACGGTCGTGCCGGAATCGATTCGAAATTTGAAAAACAACCGTTCAACAGACCGAAGAGGGACGCAATGGAACTACTCCGAGTGCCCGGTACTAAATGGTGCGGTAAAGGGTACTCCGCGACTAGGTATTCCCAACTCGGGGGGTACTCAAGAACAGACAGATGCTGTAGAGTCCATGACCTGAGGTGCCCATTCTGGATCGGCGGGATGGAGAAAAAGTACGGCCTGTACAATTGGCGGTGAACACACTGATGCACTGCCGTTGTGACGAGAGTAGGCTGCATGATACTCGATGTCTTTGCGTGGTGTACTGTGACGTTTTTTTTTGTTTGCGCGCTTTTTTATGGATCTGTCTGCTTTGCTTATTTTTTTTACAATATTGTTTTGGTATACGTAATTTTTTAATAAGAATCGGCTTTCACATAGATAAAACTACGAATTAAATTGGATACATATTTAAGATTTTAGTTCGCATTTGAGTTTTGTAAGTATTTGTTTGAATTTGGTTTATAAAGTTATAAAAACTTATAGACACGGCAAAGAGTACAACCTAGGCGATCTTATAGATAAAGAGCTATTTTCCCGACAACCTTCATTCGGATGATATTTCTTTATATTTACGTTTAGGCTGTTTATTTTGTGTACCAAAATAAACATAACCGGTTAAATTGAATAAGATATTTCATTTACGATTCGTATTTAGGTCGTCGATGTAACGATATATAATATCTATATAGCAATAATTTTATCAGGCATACGAGCATTATTATTTGATATTATTCATTTTAATTACAACAAAATTTATAATAACGGTGAAAAATAATTACCTTCCGTTATACCGTTACAATCCATGTTGTAGAAAAAAAACAAAAGTCAACGAGTAAATTACGCGCCTTTTTATTAACCTATTTCAAAAAAAGAGGTTCTCAGTTTGACCTGTTAGTATTTAATGACATTGTTTTTTTTACCGAAGGCATATTATTATGACATAATCAACAATAATTTCATTAAAATACCTTTCCCGATGTATTTGTAGGAGACGACGCGTGTTACAGATACGAAGCGCTATTTAATTTATTACCACCAATTAGAAGGCACGCCAGATACAATCAGATAGCTTTTTTATAATTTTAACCTAAACAAAAGTTGTGGAGAGGCTTTATTTGTTTTTTTTTCGGATATTTACCTGCTATGGAACTGGGAATGCGTGTTTTGTTATCCAAATAAAAGTCCACTGCCCTTTTAAATACTTTCTGTCTGTTACTTTGTTTCTAATATTAATACACATAAATAATAATACATATATTAAATTAACATCATCATATCTGTCACAAATACTGATGAACATAGGGCTCCGCAAAAACTTCTCCAAAAGTGAAAGTATTTAAACATAAATATTTGTTTTTGTACTCTAAATTAGAACAGCATTTTTGAACACAGAAATGATATTTGATTAATGCATCCTTATACAAACGTACTTAATGTCCTAAAAAGTAAGCGTTAAAATTACTTACAACAATAAAGCATTCACTGGGCTAAACAATTATTTGCATTTAATTATAATTAAGACCGTAAATAGTATCATTAACATAATCTATATTAAATGATCATAGTAACCTCTTTCAGTGTGGCGCCTTTTTATCCGGCCAGACGTTTTATCTTTGGCTTTAATTAGTATTTGACTTATCGCGTGTGTACAGATGAATTAAAACCACAGAAGCGGAATTATAAATCAACACTAATAAATTCCTCCTTGAAGGACCTTGATGAGTGTCAGTGGCTCATTGGTATGGACTGTTGCCTTCCGATCTGAGGGTACAGGTTCAAATTCCCCACGTACCAATATATTTTCGAAATTATCCAAGTTCTTACGGTGAAGTAAAACACTGTAAGGGAACCTGCGCACGCCTATGAAGAGCTTCAAAGGTTGTGCGTAAAGTCGGCCAATCCACACTAGCCCCTCGTGGACGATTAAGGCCTATAAGCCCTTTGCGGGTAGGCTCGTGCCCCTCGATGGGGCCATTAATGAGCTGATGACGATGATTCTTCTTCGTAGGATGCTCTCCGGCCCGAAGGACTGACGATTTGCGTAAGATCGCTGGTGAAAGGTATATGAGAAAAACAGAGGACTGGGATATCTTGCACATAAGTTTCCCACCTAGGTCTTTTGTGCCATAAGTGAACGATCAGTTCGCTCACCTAGTCGTAAGTGACACGCCTGACCATAACAGAAGCAGTAAAGTATTTAAAGTACCTAGGTATTTTTTCCGTCAACACTGCTCTGCGCTTGTCATTCGAGACAACAGATGTTAGGTCTCTTTTACCCGGTAATTTTACTAGTCGCAGCAGTGAACTACGATAGGTCGAAGGAAGAGAGATAATTTTATTCCCAAATTTCATTGTGTTAAGTAAGATATACCTTATTTGACTATGTGCCCTTTAATAAACTTTTAACATATGTAAAGTAACATATGTAGTATAGTGTATATGTAACATATGTAAGTAGAGCGTCGGTGGCTCAGTGGTGTGGACTGTCGCCTTCCTACCGGGAGGGCTGAGGTTCAAATCCCGACACGTACCAATGTATTTTCAAAAATATATGTACGTTATCCGACGCTCTTACGGTGAAGGAAAACATCGTGAGGAAACCTTCATGCACGCCTGCGAAGAGATTCGAAGGTTGTGTGTGAAGTCGTCCAATCCGCACTGGGCCCGCGTGGACGACTAAGGTCTAATCACCCTATACGGGTAGGCTCGTGCCCCTCGGTGGGACGTTTAATGAGCTGATGATGATGATATGTAAAGTGCGTGTATGTAGTAGTCTCTCTATAAAGGTAGCCACGGAAGACCAGCGTCATGGTGTCTCCATCACCATGGCTCATACTGAGTGGTATACCTTTTGTGTCTTTAGATTTTAGTTTTTATGTTTAAGGCAATATTGTATACTGTCACAGAATAAACATTTATTTCTTTCTTTCTTTATGATTTGTGTCGACTCCACTCCACATTTTCTTTGACTTTAGATTTATTTTGTTATGTTTAAGGTAATTGTGTATGGGTACTGTCACATAATAGACATATCTTTCTTTCTTTATATTTTGTGTCGACTCCACTCCACTCCTGTTCATCGCGACGACAGTCGGCTAGATGTTTTTATTTCTATTTATTCCGTTTATATCCCATTTACATCTTGGTTTATTTTTTGATCCCCGCGTCTGGGAAATGACTCTATTAATATTATATGGTCATTTGTGGACATCTCGCCTTTGATTGTGGGAGATCCAGGAATAAGGGTTCTAAAGTTTGGACGCATTAAACCTAAGTCATTAGAGGTCGTCCGTAGTGTCTGGTGGGAACTTATCGAATTGAATTTGGACAACTGCATCCGTAGTCTAGTGATCGAAGTGTAAATCATCATGATTCGAAGGTCGCAGTGGCGTGCACTTCATATATGCAAACAAGCAGTACTTACCCTGTGCGTCCAGTCAACCCGGAAAGTTGGCGAATAAGTGGCAATTAAATGATTGCCACTTATTCGCCAACTTTCCTCTACAGATTTAAAACCATAGGCGGTCTGCTGCCATCAACAGCACTTAATTTGACAAGAATATAAATTATTTATTGTTTTTTCGATTAAAGTCACTCACTTTGCATACCCTATTCATAATCTCTGTGCACGCCACTGGGAGGACGTTGGTTCGAATTCCATTAGGAGACTGCATAGTGAATCACTTTGTGCGATTTTATCAAGTATGGTTAGGGCATTGCAGACTAAATTACTCAATGATATTCTGTATATATAAATACTGTGTTCCAAAAAGTGGTACCGAAAAAAAATTACTGCCCACCGCGACTTCTAACTGGGTGTTTATGGACGACCAGAGTAAAAAATCTAATAATAAAAAAGGTAGCGCGACCCTAAATCCTTTATCTGGAACCCAATCGAATCGATATCAGATTGGCCCAATCGATACTCACGAATTGTCCATTATAAAATACCTTTTTTTTTATTTTTTAACTCCTATTTAACAACTTCGGTCTATGGTAAATGTATAAAGGATAACGGAGCTAATTTTTTTTATCTATGACATTAAATTTGGTTTGTTTTTGGAAGCCAGTGTGCGTAACTTTTTTCCACGCACATTGCTTATAAGAAAGGAGTCCTAGCAGATGTATTGTCTGATATAACATTGGAGCCTTCTATAAAAGAGCTTCCTTCATAAAAGGCAAGCAACGCACCGGCGACACTTCTGGTGTCTCCGTTATTCATGGGCGGAGATGATCACTTTCCATCACGTGACTCTCTTGCTCGTTTGCGTCCTATAACATTAAAAAAATATTAATTCTATTCTTTTCTCTCTCTTCGATCAATCGCAGTCCACAGCTTGAATGGTATTCCCTATTTTGCGTCAGATATTCCATTTATTTTATTTTAAAGCTGTGCCCAGTATTACCCGCGGCATCGATGGAAAAACGTTTAATTTCATTACAGCAGCATTTAAATAATAATTCTGTTTCGTAACCAAAAAGGTAACCTTGATACCCCGAATTCAACGCGAAGACGTGGGTGAAAACGAGTAAAAAATAATTACAATTTATTATTAAATCATTAATTTCTACTACTTCTTTAACGACTAAGTATAAATAAATATATTTTATGTACCATTTACGAAGTAACCAAATTATTTGCAAGACGGTAAACACAGTTACCAATAAAATAATCTCACCTACCAATAAACTGTCACCACACCCCCATTAAGGCCGTGACAAAAAGAAACCTTTCCATTCGGATAAGCAACGAAATAGTTATCTCCCGCGAAGAATACATAACATCTTTCCACCCTGCGTCCTTCATAATTTATGTATTGTCAGACAACGTATTTAACCTCGGGGGCATTATTCACACATTATAAATCCTGCGAGCGTACTGATAACGGAACGCAGCTATAAAAGATGGCGGCGGCTGTCAAAGTGACAGCGGTGTTGGCGGGAAAAACGGCGGTTTATTGTGTCAAATTGTTGATCTCGGCTTCGAGAATTTGTTTGGGTGTAATTTATCACGTAGAATAATATATTTTTTATTAGTAAGACATTCATACTAAATATTTAGAAGGGGAAAGATTGCATTGTTTGTTTGTATTAAATAGTCTTCGAAATTAGACCCAATTTAAAAAAATATTTCACCGTTGAAAAGGTATGATGTCCGGATGGCATAAGGATGTTATTATTGTCAATGAAATTCGAAATCCTTGCTAAAACTTTAAATATGAAATACGCGAATAAATTTCTTAAAGAAGTAAAGTGTATTTTGACACTTAACTAGTTTTATTTGCACGCAGTTATAGTTAAAATTACCTATAATGTTTTAAGAATTATACAATTACAATTAGCGGATAAAACAATTATCATCCTAATTAATTATGGGTTAATATCTACTTCCACGAACACCACACGTCGCGAGAGTACTCTAGTTAAGTGTCATCTTTAAATATCCCAAATCCAAGCGCCGTCCATATTGTTTACCAATAATGCAACTAAACTTTTTCAGGCCACCTGTTTAGTCTATGGCTTCCACACCATTACGCGCGCTTTTTAAGTTTCGAAATCTGAAGCGCGGAAAAACCAGCCGTGTCTGCGCCATCTTGCAATACGTGAAAATAAGTGAAAACTCATGCAATTTTGAACCTTCCTACGATGAAACAAGAAGTTTTATTTTAAATCAGTTGCATTAAATTTTTATTTATTGGCTGCATTGTACTAGAGCGTGACAGAGTGTAAAGATAACTTGTTGAGCAAAGGAAACAAATTTTCATTTCAGTAGAGTTTTGTTAAGCAAGTCCTAAAGTCAAGTCTTTGACAACAACCCTGGGGAAGAGCTAGTTATATTATATCATCATAAAAAAGTGACCAGGACTGACAGCTTAACGTGCCTTTCGAAGCACGAAGGGACTCGAAATATATTTCGGCCACCCATCCAATGATGCGGTCATTTTCATACTTGCTTAACTTGCACAATCGTCAACCGATCCCTAATATTAATAAAACGTTTATAATAAAAAGTATGTTTTACATACTGTACATGAACATATAAAACAAATCCGAAGTATTTGTTTTTGGACATACCAAACGACCAGCCAACCTCAATGGACGTTTTGAAAATACTAATTTGTCATAAGGTATTATATTAGGTGTTTTCGATTAAATTGTATCAAATAATAAGACCGACGAGATTCCATGGTAATCAGATTATGTTGATTAAAATGTGGGATAACATGAGATCTGCGGGGTATGGGAAAACAAAATCGTGTGCAGGCATTTTGCATCCGTTGGATAAGTCGCTTGGTATATCCAAAAAGACACTCGCCAATTACAGTGTCAGCATAATTCAATTTTGATAAAACTAAAGAATTACACAGTTTAATTCTTAACTCAATAGAACCTTCTCGTTTCATATTTGAGAGTTAACTTTACGTGTTACCTTATAAGCTGTATTAGTCACATTGTAACAATATTACTGAACAATAGTTATCCTACTTACCCGTTACAGCGTAGGCGATGTGCAAGCGGTTCTAAAACTTTTAATAAACAAGCTGTGTCCCGCGGTATAACACATGGTTAAAGATATTCTCCAAATAAAATCAAATCAAAATATCTTTATTCAAATAAATCTTTAAAAGATTTAAATCTAAAGAAATAAATCTTTAAAAGATAAAAATTTTATTTTTCGGAATAACCGGTTCGGAATAAGTAGGATCTTCGAGAAAAGCCGGCATGAACTTTTGAAATCATTGGTTACAGAGTTGTTTTGTTTTTTGTTATTCTTACACTTTGCTTTACAATAATTTCTTACAAACATTTTGAAACTGGAACACTATGTGCAAGACCGATAAATATTCGTGTATTGTATAGTAACCTTTTTTCATGAGGATTATTAAAAATCTTAAATTTAAACAGGTGAAAAGGCAATTCGGCAAGATTTTGTGGTATTTTATTATAGAACTTTATGCCTCTTCCAACAAATGATTTTCCTTTTTTACTTAGTCTAAGATTTGGGACAGCAAGATTGTTTTGTTCCGAGTGTTAAAATGCCGCAGAAAACGTAGCCTATACGAGTATGTTTATTCAGGGAATCAGCTTACTCCATATCAAATTTAATTAAAATAAATGAGGCCGTATCCTTAGGAGAACTAGAGTGACCGACATAGCCCACAGGATTAGCAAGTTGAAGTGGCACTGGGCAGGGCACAAAGTGCGTAGGACCGATGGCGCGGAAAGGCGAAAATTCAAAATCCCGACACACCAATGTGTTTTCGAATTTTCGAAAATATGTACGTTATCCGACGCTCTTACGGTGAAGGAAAACATCGT
Source organism: Leucinodes orbonalis (assembly GCA_019425675.1). Classification (NCBI taxonomy): domain Eukaryota; kingdom Metazoa; phylum Arthropoda; class Insecta; order Lepidoptera; family Crambidae; genus Leucinodes; species Leucinodes orbonalis. Next base: position 63,520 of record PQWD01003731.1, read on the forward strand.
GAGGAAACCTTCATGCATGCCTGCGAAGAGATTCGAAGGTGGTGTGCGAAGTCGTCCAATCCGCACTGGGCCCGCGTGGACGACTAAGGGCTAATCACCCTATACGGGTAGGCTCGTGCCCCTCGGTGGGGACATTTAATGAGCTGATGATGATAGCTATAGGGAGATTGGGCCGAAACCTACCACGCGGGCCCAATGCGGATGGTGGGTGTTAACGACCATCTTAAGATTGTGGCAGGGACCGACGGCTTAACGTGCGCTCCGAAGCACGGAACTATCTTTATTTTCGGGTGTTTCAGCAGCATTAGAACACGCATCAAACTGGTTAAATCGCACAAAGTGACTTTTCACTATGGGACCTCCCCGCCAGATTCGAACCCACATCATTATCAGCTCATTATACGTCTCCACCGAGGGACACGAGCCTACCCGTAAAGGTTGCATAGGCCTATTCGTCCACGCGGGCCCAGTGCGGTCTGGATGACTTCATGCACATCCTGTGAATACCTTTGCAGGCGTGCGCAGGTTTCCTCGCGATGTTTTCTTTCACCGTAAATTCGAAACAGTTTGAGAAGACATGCCCTTGCATGCCCTCAGGCTCGATCAAGTCCCCGATAGCAGATTCGCGCACCAAAAGTGACAGACTTTCTAAACTGGTCGTGATATCGCTCCCATGATTCCGCGAATCACATTCACTTTTGCTGGATTTGGTAGATATTTGTTATTTTTGGTAGAATTTTACTTCTTTTGTTAGATTTTTACCAAAAGTTAGATTTTTTTTAGAAAGTTTATACCTGTAGTATTTTTTGTAGAATTTTCTATAAAAACTTGTAAAATCGTCTTTTGTAGTGAACGAATTGGCTATCGGTGGTAGTTACTTTTTATTTAACAAAAAACATTAAAATATAAGATGATTTCATTACATTACTTTTAAAACTCCTAACCTCACTTGACTTCAAGAATTCATCAAAACGTGAGAGAAAAAAAAATTGAAAAAAAAAAAAAAAAACATGCATAAAATGTTTGAAAATTAAAATCAATTTTAATTTTCAAACATTTTATGCATGTCAAGATTGTCAATGATGTGTCACAGAATGTCTTTGCCTTCCTCTTACACGTTAAAAAACAATTAAGAATCAATATGGCGATATCGCGCGCAAAAAGTTTTTTATCAATGGCGCCCGCTAAAGAAAACCGTTTTCCCGTCGTGTTTGATCGCAGGATTACTGCCAGCTGACAAAGCTTTAACTTATTTCGCACTTAACGAGCCCTTACTGGTTTTGCTCTTTGTATGCACTCAACTAGCCGCAGAGTAGTGTACGTTTTAGAGAGAACGTTTATACTGCCCCTATAAAAGGGGCACCTTAGGTTCATTTTTTCCAATTAGAGGGTAATAGTTTGCGTCATAAAAATATGCAATTTCAATTTCCATGAATGAATTATACTTTAACATAAGGAATAAAAACAAAACATAAACGATGAACAAATATTTTTTTGCTTAATTCAATTTAATACATTTCAAAGCTAAGGGATAGGTATTTCGGATTTTGCATCACAAATTAACATTATAATACGATGTTAGTCAAATCAAATATTATTTGATTGTAAAACTAAGAGAGACCCCGAGCATAGCTCGCTTCTTTGACCGTTGGGTGAGTTTGAAAGTTATGAACTAATTAAGCCATTAGTGTTTATTGTTTTTTAAGACAGGTTTCTTAGTGTCCATGTCTCAGGGGCGTATGTTAATACGGACGCATTATAATACGGCGCATTAGGTGTTAAGTTGCCCATTTTTTTAATTATCATAGAAATACTTAATTTTTTTCGATGGTGTAGCATCTGTACTCGGGTTTACTCTGTACAGATCCCGCGGCTTGCTCTCGGTTCATTTGTTAAAGTTCTGGTCAAGCTGCCAGCCAGAGATGTCCCGGTCATCGATTTATAAAATATTTTCAAAGGTCTTTTTTTAATTGTCTTAAGTGAGCTTAACGCTAAAGTCTACAATCATCACAGTATTTAGTAAATTTCACGGAGTAATAGGCTTTGCAGACTTCTTTTTATTAGTAAATTCGTGAATATTTGCATTCTTCTTGTTTTTATTGAGTGGGTAGTTTGATGAACAGTTAGACTAACCCTGTTATCGTGATGTCAGAGTTTCTGGATCGCATTATTTTAGAACAATAGATATTTTTATTTTAGAGAAATATGTATTATTTCTTTTGGAAAAATAAATACCATTTATTTATTTATTTTGCAAAAACAGAATACTGTCATTGATATTACGTATTGATGGTTTTGTTATTTAGAAGTCGAGACAATAATCCATACTACACATATACACGGAAATTCAACCAAATTTACAATTTGGTGTAAGAACTCTATAATCTGATTGAAGCTAAATATAAAGTTTATTTTTAAAATTATAGTGTTGTCTATCAATAAATTCCGAAGAATTTGTTATATCGAGGTAAGATTTATTAAAACTGCAATGTATGTCGATACCTCGAAGGTCCCAACACTATTGTACCCGTGTAAGCCATAAGTGGCTTAGTTACTACAAGTGCCGCCAAATACCAATCCATGCGGGTCTAAGAACAAAAGAAGGATTACCGGCGCCCGAAAAAGAATTAGGCGAAAATACCACAGTCCAAGCCGGTGGCTTTTTGTTTTTTTTTACTCGCTCGTTACAAAATGGCGGGCGGTCAGCGGAAAATCATGGCTTTGATTCATTGCGCCCGTATTTGTTCTGCACTTTTCAACTAAGTGAAAAAAAAGTTTAAGTTTCAACTTTCGTTGGATCGCTAGACTTGTTAAACCTTTGTTGGAAAAGCTGAAAGCTTAAATGGTATGTTTTAGTTGACACGAATAAAAAGTTTAAAAAAAATATGTTTACAACATTTACAAGGATTGATAGTAAATACCAACTCTGTTTTTTTAAAGTATCACAAAGTAATAAATCATCAATACCTTCCTAGTTTATCATATTTTTATTCATTCTGCTAAGCCAACGGCTCGATGCCAATTTGTGAAGATGGCAATAAAAAAATACCTAAAACTATGAGTACCTACTTATCCAAAAATCTCAATCAATTTGACGTGATAATATTTCTATTCAATACACAGAAATAAATATTGATAAATTCCAAAACTTATACCAAATATCCTACAACCAAATTAAATAGCAGACGATTTTAAACAAATAATACGTTTAGTACCATAACCAAAATAAAAATGGCGGGAAATCGCTGCAGAAAATGGCGTTCTCGCCATTACGAGCGGCTGTCGATTGCACGCGGCCGTGAGGGCACTTACTGGTGCATCCTCTAATATATTCCCCCATAAAACACCTAATGCGCCGTAGACAACAGCTATAGACAATGATTGAAGACGTTTGTTGTTTTTTTTTTCAAGGAGGTCGAATAACACCCTTCGTCTTTTATTTGTTTAGAGTTTTGTTTGATAGAACACGAGTATCTGGCACTGAGGTGGCACTTACCTAGACGTATCACTGCCGAGTCTACCACCTAGTAAACTACTGTATTTCCATATTCCTTCCCACCCAGTATGGCTATCGAGATATTGGCGGTTGGCCTTTACAGCTTCACAGAACGAACATTTTTTTTTACTTCTTGATAGTTTTTTTTACTGTTACTTCAGTTGCATTTTAAATTTTTCATGTATGTACTTAATAAGATACTAAAATGAAGATACATACATATTATATAATAAAAAAACCGAAAATGTAGGTGTGCTTGGTTTGGCGATTCATTCAATGTAAAAGTTATAATATTTTCACTTATGATCTTCTCAGCCATAATATTTCAACTTAAGTACCGACTCTAGGGGTCATAAAAACGGCCAGCAGCGATGACACGTTGCGCCTCCATAAATCGGCCATTTTAAATATAAAATCAGATAATATTCGGCGACTTGAGTACTTCCCGCCTAATATGCTTACCCCACCGAAAACATTAAATCCATTTCTGGAACGATCGTTACGATTTTTATTGATTCTTTATTTGTCTTGCGTTCAATTTTGTATTTTTCATTGTACTTGATTCATAGCACATTCATAGAAAAAAAAACGAACGATTATTTAAATTTTTGATATTCAGTTTT